>JAMKCH010005699.1:0-55695 GCA_023653785.1 Ophioderma brevispina
TGCAAAATATCACTTGACTGACAATTGGAGTAATCTTTCTTTCAACAAGAAAGCAGTTCATGTGTAGGCTTAAAACGACATAAGAAAGCCTAAATATTAAAAAACTATATGTAGTAACAACCCCGCCTCCCCCCCCCTTCGCGGGTGTTACTACCTTTATATTTTTTTAAAAATATTTTCGTAGCTGAAGGGTTCGAGAAGTACCGGGGCGGCGCCCCCTCCCCCGACCTATAGCCATCGAAATCGTGCCAAGCCATGGTCCCTTCGGCATTAGATCAATCGTGTGCTGAAAATTTAACGCAATGTCGAACTAAAGCTCATCACTTGACAGATCCACATTTAGGCCAATTACTGTATTCAAAGTTGATATATGAGCCTGATTACAAATGCACCTCCACCCGTATTGAAAAGAGGGCAAAAGGAACGTGACCTTTAGCTCAGGGGTTAATCAGACGGAGATTGATTGGTTTTGTGTTAGTGTGTAATGAGAAGAACATTTCTGAATAATGTTAAGGTGATTCCAGGGAATTACAACACAGGTTGGTGGGTGCGGATGTGGACAAAAGGAGGTGCAAAGGGTGGTGCGAAAGGTGCGCCGGTTATACGGAGAGGAGGAGATATGGGAGCTGAAAGAGACGACACAATAAGAATTTTGAGACGAGAGTTGGGTGGCGCTGTGGGGACTTATGTTTCAGGTTTGTTGTGGGTCTTTAAAGAAGGGGTGTTACAGGCATGTGATTAAGTGTGTGGCTGGAATATAAGACGTGAAGGAAGTGACAGTGGGAAAGAAGGATGCATAAGGAATGAAAGAAAAAAACGGTAACGAAGAAATAAAGCACAGCGGGTATGAGGTTGAATAAGCGCCGCAAAGAGTGGTTTTGCGAGGGTTAGAAGGCGGCTGAGAGGGAATGAGGAGCGGAAGATACTCCAAAAAGGTGTCATAAAATAGTGAAGGCACTGAAAAACGGATGGAAGAACTATTGAAGAAGGACAGATGTCTGCTAGGAAGGGATTGAAGTAATTTCAGTGTCATAGTAGAGGTAGGTCTGGAAGAGTACATATGGATAAAATCATGAATGAGGAGAATGTGTGGGATCAGAAGGTAGAGTCTGATGTGGTGGAAGGGCTGGTTGAGAGAGTCAGTCGGTAAGAAGTGATGAAGGCAATCACAGAGAAATCAAAAAAGGAAGGCGGCTGGCCCCTCGGAGGTGAGTGTTGAGATGATGGTTTGCGATTGAAGGAGATAGGGATGGGTGTGATGAGGAGTTGTGTTGAGATTTAGGAGGGATGCCCCGTAGGGGTGGGCGGTGAGTGGTGGTAGTTTGCAATTATTAAAGCGATAGGGATGCCATTGAGTTGTGGTCCATATAGAGCTGTGCACTTGTTGTAGCATGCAATGAAAATGTTGAAGAGTGGTACTAGAGGATAGAATTCGGAGGATAGTCTAAGTGAATGAGATGCAATTTGGTTGGTGGTTATATGCCAGCGAGGGCGTGGAACGATAGATGCAGTGTTCATTTTAGGTCGGTTGCATTTTGCAAGATTGAATATCGAGCTAAAGGGAAGAAACTGTTATCTGTGTGTTTGTGGACTTGGAGAAGGCATTTGCTAGAGTACTGAGGAAAGTGAGGAGTGGGTAATGAGGGAAAGAAAGGGATAACCAGAAGCAATGGGTAGAGCGGTGCTGAGTTTGGCAAGAGATTTTTGTGTGTGGAAGATGCGAGAAAAAAGGTGGAAAGTTGTGTGCTGAGGTGGAATCGTTGAAGGTGTTCACGTACCTGGGGACAGAGTTATAGTTTAATGTCCAGAGATTATCAAAAAATCGTGCACTTTGTGATAGAATGTCACCTTGGCACACACTTAATATGGACCAAACTCAACATTTCAAAACGGGAGAACCCAGCTGCGTTCAGATTGTGCGGTCATTTTTTCAATGGCCGCCATTTTCTTATTTTCAAGTTAATCACTTAATAACACCGATATAAACGACTCTTGATTTAATGCTATACCATGTTTCAAGCTCAATGAAATCCAAATGGTGACATTATATTTTAAATATCTTGTGTCCCGCCATTTTGGTTTCCAATAGGCCCGCCACCTTGCACAAAATGACATATTTGTTTAAACTTCCCTTTAAATAATGATATTGATTGACTTTTGTGTCTATACCCTGTGTTTTCAGAGTCACATAATCTAAAATATAACTTACGTTTTGAATATCTGGTTAGCAATGCTGTTTTTCGAATATGGCCGCCAATTACACTATATAGCTTTGTTCAAAATATTGATATGTCCCGTACACACACATGACACAAATGTACAACACAACCAACACAAAGCGCAGTCCTGAAATACCCAAGAGGTTTACACGACAAAAATGTTCAGTCTGACCATCCATGTACAAACTGTCTCTTCTGCAACCAACCCGAATCTCGTCTCACCTCCTGTAATGCATCCACGCAGATCTACAGCCTGTCCCAATAAAAACTATACAATTCAAACTAAATGATGAAAAATATAACTTGGCATTTTTGCCAGATATTTTGACTTTATTTGTTAGACAAGATCCTAAGCTAAATCCTCGCTTTTGTCCATCCAATTTTGATGGACCCTAGCGGAGATATTGTCATTGAATCACAAAGGATAAACTACCACTTGGGCCAGTTTCAATAAACTAAAGGTATAATGCGTCATTATGCGTGTAGCATCATTGTGGGATTAAACCATTTTCAACAAAAGAAGATTGTACAGATTAGAGTGAATGTATTATATGCACTGAACTAATCAAGATATTATTTTTCAGTGAAACACCAGAACTATGAATGTTTTTTTTTGTTGGTGAAATGAAGGACTCACTCTCAGGTGGCACAATAATCATGAAATGCGTGGAAATTGTGGGGAAATTTGACTGCTGAACTAATGTAAAACCAGTCGAACAATCTGTTGAGGGACAAATGTTTGTGGACAATGCTCTAATGTGGAGGGACATTTACGCCCTTCCCCTATTGCCCCACTGCCCTCCAAAATGCCAGGGAAAAACGGAATATGAGAAGAAGCCAGTAATTCAACAAGAGCATACGGAAAGGATGGTTGTGTCAAAGGTCAGAGGTTACCTGCAAATAGTGTTTTAATGCCTTCTACTTTCTTGCTGAAACCTGGAGTAAGCTGAGACAACAATAACTCATTGATTGGAATTCCCAATGCTACAGTATTTATTAGCAATATAAAGTTATATATTATGTTATATTACCAGACAGCAGCACTTTATACCGACTTTTTATTTTAATTTCAATAAGAATGTCTCGAAGGTGCTTTTTCAATGGCAAACTTCTGTTGATTCAGAAGCCGCAACTGCCACAGTTGTGCACTGTCGCACAGAAATAATTAGCCATACTCCTGAACCCACCCCCCCCAAATTACACAACTAAAATCCCATGAAAGCGGACCGCTCCTAAAAAGATATAGTAAAACTACAGTTAGATGAACTTACTTTGTTGGCTAAAAATTAATGCTGTCATCTTATCGTTTTTTTGGACGTCTGTAGATAGCAAAGGTAACACAGATGTGCCATTACCTGCAGACCAGGATCTCTTAGCCAGCTGATTTAGAGTATTTGTAGCTTAGGAATTGACATATGCCACCCTAACTCTTGTAGTATCTCTACAACAGAGATCGTGCTCAAATCTGGTGCCCTACAGGGGTTCTACACAACAAATAGTCAGTGACACTGTTTTCGCAGAATTACATCTCTACCTCAAACATTCATTGGATGTTGATGAGGCAAACGCCAGTTTTCCAACTCTCCGAGTCGATCAAACGATATACATCCCGGATAATAGTTAGAACATATAAAAAAAAACACAACCACCCCGCATCCATTGGCGACATCGATTCAAAGAAATAGATACTTGATACTCCCGGAGTTAGAGCACACATGAGGGGCGGACATTCTCTAGTTACCAACTGGAACAGTTGGCAAATCCTTAGGTAAACCTGTCACTCAATTGGATCAAGGAAGCAGTCGTTATGTCACGTGTTGCAGATCTTCTCCGCTGTGATATTTCAGCAATTAAGGCCATCCTTTTTAATGGCACTTTTGCGGTGATTTCCAGCAGAGATCACCGTCATCAATGTTGACTCTTGTTTACAAAACGGTACAGCATAAAAATGAATCAACTTATGACTCACAAGCATGCACTATCTCTGTACAGCTGTTATTGCATAACCCTGTCCGCCCTTGGAACACAGAACCAACAGATTTCATACACATCCGTGATCGCGAACCGCTACTTTCTCTGCCCCTCTCTTCCTTGAGCATATGTACATTTCCAAAACAAGATATAAGGATATGATTTGATACACTTTACGGATTGGAGTCTCTGTAGCGTAATGGCCGGTATATAATTTGAATCATGACCCGGTCCCCTACGCTTACAGTGCCTCAAAATCATCCCATGGTCCAGCATTTCCCTTTTTCAGCATCCAATATTCATAACGTCGGCACTGAACAAGCGCATACCCCATTGGCAAGCCAAAACCGCAAGATGTGAAACTAAACCAAACAACTACACTACAATACCAGCTATTTTAGACATCAGGATCCACCATTCCCAGAATAATCCAGCTCAAGGAAACCTGTTTATTATGTGACTTGGTAATATCGAGAGACTCAGTGGTGCCAACATGTCTACAACGTCATCACGATGCAGGAGTTAGTTACACAAATAAAGAATGCCATGGCAAAGGAGATAAATCATTATCCTGTGCCGCTACCATTCAACTACCAAAGGAGAATCACGGAAAAACCAGCAATCAGTGCACTCCTGCCACATCCCCGATTATCAAAGTCAGTTGCAATGATAACATTCAATGGATATGGTGAGAAAAACAGTCATGTTCCTCAAATCACCAAGGACAACCCCTATCATACCCCTGCGATCAACCTCTGTACAATTTCAATGACATGGCCTGAGCAGAACTCCTAATGTTGTATTTTGGGTGGTCTTCATATCAAAATGACACTGTGAAATGCTGGAACACCTACTGGATGAAGTGGATTGACACGGCTATCATCGAAGAACTGAAGTCGCCACCCTGTAGTCGCGCATATAGCTTGTCTATAAGGCTTCGCACGTAAAGAAGACAGCAAGAGCCCACCAAGCGGAGTGCACTCCGACAAGATGCCTACATCCAGACGGGACTGATGAAGGTCTAGAGGTTGTGCAAACCACCGACCGCCTTGCAAGTGTTCAGTTCAAGTATTGGGAACTAATCTTTAACACTGATCTAGTATCCTGACATGGACAGAGCCATTTAAGGAACGTATTGTACACAAACGTTTACATAACTGCTGTTTCTCGCTGTAGTCTTATTGACCATAATCATTTGGTTTTTCCTCCGTCTTGTAGGTCATCTTTCTATGCAAATTCTACCCTTTATAATAAAAATATATCCGAACTTGATAATTCTAAACACACACTTGGAGTATTTCGGACCTCTCGAAGGCCTTCGATACCCTAAATCACATGATTTCTATATCTTCTTTCCAAACTCGAGCACTATGGTTGTTCGAGTGGTGCCTTCGAGTGTTTAGAAATTACTTATCCTAAACCGATACAAATAATTAAAGGTGCAACATAAGATCCCACAAATCAGGTGTCCCTAAAAAATCGAAATTTTTACCCTGATGAAATGCTTCCATCACATCTCCCTTCTTGAAAGGGTTAAGACTCAAAGAAACGTTTTTCTTTGTAGCAAAAGTGTAAAGTTCTATTTCGTAGAGGAGCACATACAAATTCAGCTTATTGTTTTACATTGATATTAAAGGACATCAATCACAACGTTTCTCTCTTTAAAAAATTTCTGTCTCCAACCAAGGTAAGGAATCTATTGAGTGTCATATCTATATGAAAGTTAACGTATATGCCACAATTATTTGGGTGCCTTCCTCAAGATCTCTCGTTGCACCTTAATATATCATCCATGACCCTCATCACATTCCTTAATAACCTGCGGTGTGTCTCAAGGATCAATTTTGGACCTCTTTTATTTCTTATATATATCACGGGGGGAGGGGGGGGTGGAGGGGGAAAAAAATAAAAAAATCGTTATTTACTAATTTCTTCCTTTACTTACTTGGCCGTGATACAAACCTATTGCTTCTCATACTAATTTCGAAAAAAAAACTGAGTTCCCCCCTATTATCTCCAATTCTGAGCTTAAACATTTTTGGCCTCTGGCTAAATCCAATAAATTTCATTGAATACTGACAAAACTAACTCAATCCTTTTTCAAAACAGACCAGTACTCGCACATATTCACTTTGATATTAAATTTGACACTCTTATTCTTTCAAAATTTCTCATACCAAGTTTCTCGGTATTATTTTAGATGAACATTTAACATGCAAGCTTCAAACTCTTCGTACTTCTAAATAGTTCTAAAAAAATTTCTGGTTATCATATGCGTTTGAAAACCTCTCACCGCTTATGACACTTTATTTCATTATAATAACAGCTTAGGTTATGCCCGCTTTTCTATACCTGCAGAGTCACTAAATCTCCTACCTTCTCGGTTTTGAACGAACGTAAAAACAACTTTATTCAGGAAATAGATGACTTTTATATTTAATTTTGTACGATTGAAGTATGTTGTTTTAACTTAATGTGAAATAAATATTTTCACTATTGGCGGGGCCAGTTGTTACTTTAAGTTAACTATTAAATAATTTTACCATCAGATTCTCTGTTTAAGCATAATTCTATGTTTATATTAAGCGTATGACATACCAGTTTGCCTACCTCAGAAGTAATATCTCCTAACCTCGGTTTTAAAAAGAAGTACTGTTCAGAATAGATTAATTTTATTTAATTTTTGAACAATTTGACTATTTGTTTAACTATGTAAATAAAATATTTTAACCATGGCTGGTCCTATATTTATTTTTAATTACTTAAATATATTTTTACCATTCTGCAAATGTATCCTTGATTTATCTGTTACAGGAATTTTTTTTGAGAGAGTAACTTTTAAAAGCATGCATCTTGATTATACATCTATTGTGGATCTTTTTTTGTATATTTTTTGAATTCAAGTTTAATATCTGTTTCTCACTTTCATATACAGTAATCTTAAAATTTTTCGTCGCGTTTATATTTTATTTATTGGGTTTTTATATACTAGTTATATCATCTTATTTGATTTCCATGTTTACGGGGGAAATGTAAAAATGGTTTCGAAGCTGGTTCTCGTTATTTAATGTGTTAAAAAAAACACACACCCTATTACCTTTCTAGTTATATAATGTACGTTTAAATTGAGTTAGGTAATTGTTTGTAATTTAACTTAATTTGGCTTTTTGAACCACCACCTTACTCACAATAGTCTTGCTCATTAGTTCCATAATTAAAATACAACTACCGCAGGTGACTTCAAATAGTTCACGCTGTGGAGACGTCCCAACCGTGACTTCCTCCTCTGTACTTCTTATGGTCCAATCAGCTGCATATTCTTATGCAGTTGATTTTTAGCCTAGGCGGAAATTAATGTGAAACGACCACACAAACGGCCTCAGCTTTCTTTGCACTATAGCAATTTTTCCCAGGTAGTTTTTTTTAAATATTATTTCACTATCACAGGACTCTTGTTATGAAGATAATATACTGTAACAAATGCCTAAACAACCTACGGTTGATAATAGGGTTTTCCGTTTAAGGCAATGGGCAATTTTTGAACTTTAACTCCATAATGGCGGCCGCTTGAAATAGAGGATGGGACGGATACAAGATATTTGGTTATAATTTTGGTTTATATTTGGGATATGTTGGTCGTGAAACAATAGGATAAGACCCAAAAGCCAGGCCTATAAATCATTTTTAATTAACCAAAAAATAGAAAAGTGCCGATTTTTTATGCAATTGGGCGGCATATTGGGAAATAAAATGGTTGAACACCCCATATATCAAAAAGATAATCGGTTATATTTGCGATCCTTGCCCTTGAAACCATCGATAGACACAAAAAGCAAGTTCCATCGGTGTTATTAATACCCGATATATAAGACCTTTGAAATAAGAATGGTGGCCATTTTAAAAATGGCGCCATGGTCGCCACAGGTCGAATCCAGCTGGGGTCCCGTTTTGAAATGGGAGTTATAGTCCATATTCAGTGTGTGCAAAAGGTTATACTTCTATCCCAAAGTGCACGATTTTGCTCCAGGAGGGTCTTAACCCTCTGGACTAGTTGTGTTTATAAGCGTCGGTGATGATGTAGGGAGGAAGACATGGTGTCTGAGAGAAAATGAGATTGGGAATTTTGAGAAAAAGGACAGAGAGAGCAATGATGAGAGCGATGTGTGGCGTGAAGTTGATGGATAGGAAGAAAGAATGTTTAAGAAGGGCTTTGAGTTCAAGCTGACGGTTTGAGGAGTGATGGAACGCCCAAAGAGGACATAGAAGAAGCAAGTTGAGGAGGAGGGTCGGAAGGTGGTGAGGATGGAGGATGCATGGATCGGGCAAAGTGGTGGGCGGGAGTAAGGGGCGATTGCTACGAGTGGGAGGTAAATCCGGCCACCCCGTTTAAAGGTGCACGAGAGATTTAACAAATCAGGTTCCCTAAAAAAATCGAAGAATGATTTTGTACTAATGTAAAGCTTTCCATCAAGGATATCCCCATCTTGAAAGGATTTAGCTGAGAAAGGATTCTTGGTACAAAAATGTTGAAATTTCATTTTCGTATAGGAGCAAATACGAAATTTCAGCATATGTTTACATTGAAATAGAGCAAATAAAAACCACCTTTTTCTCTCTTTATGCCATTTCTGTAGCATAATAAAAGGTAAGAAATTAATTGAGGATTAAACTTATATGCAATGATGTTATGACACATTATTTGGGTGGCTCCAAAATCTCTCGTTGCACCTTTAAGGATAGAATATGTGTTATTTGGAATCTTGGAATGTTTAACAGTAGATTTCAATTATCAATCACATCACATATGAAAAAATGTTGAATTCTGTGAACCAAGGATTATCCAGCAGAGCTGGATATCTTGAGCAGAAATTGTAATTCCTTCTATCATTCCTTGAAATATTATGTAACTGAAGTCATGAAAGGTCCTTAAAGGATTAGCAGCGAGTTGCCTAATCCGAAACTCGAAAAATCAATTAAATAACTATTTTTTGTATTTTGTTACGGGCATGGATATCTACATAACCTGCAAGTGGTTGGCTTGAATATGTTGTATTAAAGGACAAATTCAGAGCGGTATGGTGGTGAAACTTTTTATCTGATTATTTAATTTCTATACGTGCGATTATCAAAATTCCGCTTGAGATCAAAAATCCATTCTCGTGAATTCCCAGATTGTAAGCGTAATATTGTGGCACCATGATCAATACAGTTTGACCTCAAACACAAACATGATCGATCTTTGTTTATCTGTTGCTACTGTAAACCACAATCACTTTTTATTGATATTCTGAGACATCATCGCTGTATGTCTTTTTACGGGAGACGGTATGACAAATTTCCTCCATTTTTTCACTATTTGGTGTTTGTTTCTACATTAAGGTAGTTATATGGAATTGTAACCACTTATCCCTGATTTATAAGTTAAATAAACGAATGCATTTTCCACATTTTCGATTCTCTCGCATTCGCTGCTAACCCCCTTTAAGAGTTTACTGTATATATACTTCCAAAATAGGCCCGAGTCCGGGAGGATAGCAAAAAAGAATGAATTTTTCCCCCACTGTTATAGTTTTCATCTAGTAGAATATGCTTTGCTCCAGGGAAAATCTATATGGACAATCATCCTCAAACACCATCAGAATAGACCACGCAATGGTCTGTCTTTTCACCCTCTTATTCAAATGGAAGATAAAAAAATCAGAATGCACAGGAAACTTAGCATTTATAATACAGAGAACGGCGAAAATTGGCAAAGAGTGGGACAATAAGAGTATAAACTTATAATAACACAATTTTTTGTGGTTTTTTTCCCCAATTAAAAAGGTTTCTTGCCCTCCAACAATTTAACGTTCAATTTCAATTTGTTTTCAATCACTTTTGGTAATTCCAAGTCACATGGACTTAATATTTAAATAATTATACTATGAGTATTGTAGTCTTCCATGACAGCTCCCTATGACAGAAAATATTAGTACCTCCCTTACTCCCAATCTAAATAGCTTCAGACTTATCAATTGATTTTGCAACCCGAATATTTCGTTATTCAAATTTGTGCATGGATTCACTTCACCTGGGTGGGTACTTATTATCATTCACCTACTCTAATATGATTACTGAGGCATTCAAATAGAAATAAGTATTAAGATTGGGTCTGAAAAAATCCCACTTTACGGACAACAGTGTAATTTATAACTTTTTCTACCATTGTAAAATGTATAGCTCATAAAATTATTCCCAAAATTTAACATATTTTAAAACTTCAAATAGAAAATCATGATAGACATTGTGAAATGCTTTTTCAATGTCAGGAAAAACAATTGCTCCAGAAATTTTATATTCAGTATAATCAATGATATCCATTAAGAGTCTCACATTCTTATCAATATTTCTAGCTTTCAAAAAATCCTATTGCTCTGGATAAATCAAATAATTCTTGAACAGTTTCATACAGTTTGCAAACTTTTTGAAATTTTTACCGGGAAATCTGTTCCATGCCATTCGCCCCCCTCCCCCCCACCCCCTGGTAAAAAAAATTACGTATACTGTAAAAAGATTACCTTAATAACAACCACTTAAAACATATATAGTTGGTGAGTTATTCCAGAGATTGTGAATACATGGAGAATAAAGAAATCACTGCCAGACATCTAAACTTAGCATGCTTAGTAGGCTTATCAACAAATTTTTACAGTGCATATACTGTAATATTTACACTTTGTTGTAAAATATATTACATCAAACTGTAAAATATGCAGTAACTGTGAACGAAATCCTATAAAAGCTGTATTTTTACCGACTTTTGTGGGTAAAATGGATATTGGATTTCCAGGTAAGAATTACATGTTTTTCCTCTAAATCTTAGTACTTAATCATATAATTGAAAATTCTTATAGTATAATAGTGTATAAATAATGTTGATACCATTAGAATTTAAAATATAAGCTCCACTTTTAAATTTAGTCATTTCACTGTTAATTGCACGGTTATTTTTACATGTAGTATCAATAACTCATCAGATTGAAAATTCCTTGGTCGGCAGCATATTCCCCAATTTTAAAAACCATATCAATATTCTTTTATCTATCCGGGGGAGGAGTACTTAGAAATCCTTAGAATGGGTCCCACTCCCCCCCCCCAAAAAAAACTGCCTCAAATATGTTTAAAGGCAGAATTGAAAAAGGGGGGTTATATTTTGAAGCAAATCCTTGGAAATGCGTACCCTTTTCTACAATGACCTTAGAAATAGGATATGGGTTTCGAGTCCTCCAGTCGCACATACCGACCAAACCACTCTGAATACCCCCCTCCCCCCCCAGCTACCATCCTCAATTTCTTCTGTATTTATCCCGGTTCTTCCTGAATATAGACTAAAAACAGAAAGAGTGTTTAGGGTTATAAACTATTGTAGTTTCTTGCTGCATTTTCATGCATTTTTGATTTGATTACTTTTGATTTGCACGACATCTGCCGTTAACAACCACAGCAACTTGGTAATTATATTTCTATCAACTTTTAGGGTCTTGAGATATCTTTTTTGTAAAGACAACCTATTGAGCCGGGTGGAAGTAGACACACCTCCTGCACCAACCGCGCGCAACATAACTTCACAGCCATGCGTATATCAACTTGCCCCCCCCCCCACCCCCGTCATTGACCCTCTGGATCTGCCACGCTCATATTAACGGCTTTGGGTTTTGGCATTTCACATTTTGGGCATGACATATTAATATTTGGGTATTGGGATTTCCCATGCCCTGTCATTCACAAATGTCCTCTTTTTATGTTTGGGATTCCATAAAAGCCAGCCTTTAACAGATGTCATCTTGGGTAATTTGGAATTCCCATAAAGGGCAGCCTTTCATGTATGTCCTCTTTGGGTTTTTGGATTCATCTTTGGTATTTGGGAATTCCCAAAAGTGGCAGCCTTTAATGTTGTCATCTTTGGTTTTTGGGAATTCCCATAGGGCGAGCCATTTTCAAAAATATCATCTTTGGGTGTTTTGAATTCCCATAATGGTCAGCCATTACACGGATGTCTCTTGGTATTTGGGAATTCCCCATAAGGGCCACCCATTTCACAGATGTCATCTTTTGGTGTTTGGGAATTCCATCCCTTAAACAAAAAATGAATCATTCCGTCTAAAAAGTATATTTTTTGCCTTTCGTTCCCCGTTTTTCGAAGTACCCAAAGATGACACGAGGAAAAATGCCGTGGGAATTCCCACACCGATTTGTCAAAACAGCCTGGAATTCCCCCACTAATTGTCCAAAACAGCGTGGGAATTCCCATTGTACATTTCGAATTTTGAAATGTCATCTTGGGGGGGGGGGGGGTGTGGATATTTCCTGAATAGCCCAATACAACAAAGCATCTGATAATAATCTACTTTGACCGTAGATTGTAACTTGGTATATATACCACTGCTTCACAAGCAATACGTTTATTGAAACCAGTATGAACATCTTTCACACTTGATAATTTATACACAAAAACCATTCGGATGGCTCCAAATAGCAACCCCATCTACATATATCCAAAAGTTGCCATGTTTGTGTATATCACTATACTGATTCAGAGTAAGTGTACATATCATAATCAAAGTGATTGGATATCTGCAAATGGCGTCCTAGATGGGCGTTCAATATGGTCGCAAATGGCTATGCGTAAAGGTCAGTAATTAATTCACGCTGTAGGCTAAAGATATATATTTTGGGGTTTTTAGTTGGATTATTACTTCCAAAAATCCCAGTAAGGCTATCTTAAGCGTCATTGAGTCGTTATTCATGAAATATCCCAATATGGATGCCAATGGACGCCCAAAACCTACCAAAAACAAAGAAACATATATCTCTAGACTATTAGTGATCGAATTTTTCGCCGCTTAGTTAATGCCATTTCCAGCCATATTGGATACCCATCTTGGATGGCATCTTATATGTATCGATTCCTCTGATTACCTAATGATGTGTACATTGATTTGATTGACTTACAGGGATATAAATAAACATTGCAGTACTAGGTTAGATACAGCTATCAATTATAGCTAAAGACCCAAAAAAAGTAACGCAGCATGTCTAAATACCCCCATAGGTTACAAACCATTGGTCTTTGCACGAAAACATAAAATTATATCAATAGTTCGTTTTCTTCCGTAAATTTTGATACCCTTCTTGCCCTCATTGCGATCAATATTGCCAACACAATACCCATTATAAGAAAATCTCTCCCTTTTTAAAAGTTGCAATAAAAGGTATAACCACATTGATTGCCATTCAGTGAAAGACCGCATTCTTCCCGTGACGTGTGTGTCACTTAATGCATGGTTGTGTATTGTAACCTTGTAATAATGTCTTCAGTTGCAACTTTGAAAATGTGACACATTTTCATAAAATGGACATTGTGTTGGCAATATTGATCACAATGGAGCAAGAAAGGTGTCAAAATTTGCAGGACAAAACAGACTATTGATATCACTTTATGTTTTTGTGCATAGACCATTGGTTTGTGACTTATGGGGGTATTTAGACATGCTGCGTTACAACCTGCAGTCAAAAGTAGATCACGATCAGACACTTTATTGTATTGACGACCATATTGAATTCATTGATTACGTGGTTACAGAATCATATGTTAATTGGTCGCAATGAATGTTTTAACGAGACAGGCTAAAAAATTACAACTTTTGAGTGAACAAGAGATGTATGTTTTGTGTTTTGGTGGCCATTTTAATTTTTGCGTTTCTTCAAAAATGCTCAAGGTTACTCGCCTTGATCAGAATCATTATAAAAAAACTGGTATAGAACTGTTGAAAAACATTCTATATCTAATAAAAGAAGGTTGATATTAGTTATCAATGAATCTGTAGCCAAGACCTTGTTCGGAGGGTCAGAATTTTCTTCAGAAAAGTCATCTGCCAACAATGGCTCATCAGAGCTAATAATATAATTAGGCAGAAGGAATGGATGATCAAACTTGTTAGCATCTGCCACTTTACTACAATCTCCCCTAATTTTGGATTTAGTTTCAGATATGACTTCCGGACTGATTACTGGAATTGGTATCTTATACTAGTTCTTGAACTTGAAAGCTGCCGAGCAATGTTTTACCTACGCACGCGTAACATGCGTCTTTGCCGACTGGGTAGGCTCTGTATCTTGGTCCATAAAGGACTGTATGAAGGACTACGCCATGTAGACACATACTCTTCGATCGTGGCCAAGCCTGACGGGCTGGCGTCTGCGATGCGAATCATATTTGCCTCTTTAAAATGTCATGCTTTAATATTGCTACCTTTCCCTCAGGAGATTGGTTCAGTTGAGTCAGCTCCTCTGGTTGAACATGTGTTGTTTCCTATGACCTTCACGTTTCCATTTCACATTCTGTGACGCTGCGACTGTTTTCAATTTTGCCTCAAGTGTTAAGCCACTTCTGAAAGTTTCTCGCTCGTCTACAATATGTTCCTGACGAGCAGTAAAAGTCTGAAACAACTCGTGAATGTCCTTCTTGGTCGCAAGTATAGAGGTTATAAATGACGAAAAGATGAAGAAATTATTCCAAGAAAACGGATAGGCAAAAATGTACGTGTGGATACTGCAACAAACGAGCGTAAATTGAAATTACCACTCAAAACACCAAATCCATTCTATTCACACTCACACCTACTCATAACAAAAGGAACTATTCGACCACTTACACGCTCCAGTACACACTCATTATACGCTAACAAACTTCAAATAGATTTATTCCAATTTGTATCTGGAACGCAACCGTAATAAATCTATATTTGTGTTTCATTATCGACTAGACCTTGATGTTAGACTCTTGCACGAGCGAACATAACGGCACATCTGGTGTTTTTAATTAAGAAAAAAAATCATAACGCTGCTTCAACATGTTCGAATGAAAATGACAAATATATTGTCAACTCTACTGAATAATTATATAAAATCAAATTTAGTTCTTGTCTCGACGTATATGTAAGAATATGTAAGAAGTCAAAACACACCGTTATGAACAATAATGGAGTTTGATATGGTCCGATTCGGAGTCTAATGGGCTCACCGGAAATTATCAAAAACATTATTGTTGATATCAGTGTGTTTCTCATCCTTTATCTATTACATATTGTATCACTTGACTGAATATCTCATCATCTATCTTGTGAATGAATTAAAGGGAGAATAAATCCGCTACTTGGGTTTACGTTATGGAACTCGAATGGTGCTATGTCGTGCTCCTGGCTTGCTTTCTCATTAATACTTTGGAATTAGGAACATTCAAAAGCCTAGGTGTCTTCTTGTTTCCAACCAAGGAAAGTCTACAAACTGAAGGCATGACAATAGGATCCTGGATGGCTGCCTGTCAAGCAATGGCATATATATTTGGTAAGAAAACACGCATGTCAGCTTTATAATAATGGTATAGACGACAATAATTCGCTGGTACGTTAATTCACATGAACATGCTGCTTACAGATTGTCATCCACCGTATCATGAAAGGTTAACATTGATATTAGTGGTACCATCAAAAGACACTTACATTCGGATTTGATAGCATTTGTAACAATTACCGCCCTAATTGGCAAATACAACTGGAAGACCAAGAAACATAAATACACATAATTCTATGAGTTAGTGATTCTGCTAGTAATATTGGCCAATAACCAATATATTTACTTCAGCAAACTAAATTTTATCTCATTAAATACCAAATTACATTACAATATATCCAAAAGGGTCACTAAATATATAATTTTGTTTCTTTCCTTCATGTACCATGTGTATGTACACTGTTAGCAACGGTTTTGGGTAAAATTTTACCCAACCGCTGGGTGTACTATGACCAACCATTTTCTTTGTAAATTGTTTACCACACCATGTTTGGGTAAAAGTTAACCAAAATAATGTAAAAAAAACCAACCATATTTTTTTTTTTTTTTAAATAATTTTAATTAACCCAATTTTACCCTATAGGGTAGTATTTTACCACATAATTTGGGGTAAATTTTATCCACATTGTTTGGGCATTGTATTGCTTTTACCCAATTAAGTTGTGTAATATTCCAGGGTATTGGGTATTTATTTTAACCACACATCTTGTGAATTTTATCCACTTGATTGGGCAGTGTTAAATTGCTTTTAAACCCAGTTATATTGGGGGGGTAATTTCAAATGGGATTGGGTATATTATTTGACCCCTATGGGTAATTTTAGCCACTTGTTTGGCAGTGTATTGCTTTTTACCCATTTACTTGGTTACTCAAGGTATTAGTAATATTGACGCTTCCACTTGCAGGTAAATCAACACTTTTATAATCATAATATATACAATAAATTGGATCTGGTACAAGATAAGTTATTTGTTTTGTGTCGCTGGTTATTTGTTGTGCGACAGTAAAGGCTGTTTAAAATGATAAAAATTGGATGATTTTGTGCCCAATATTAAGGTGCACGGAGATGTTTTTGATGCACCCCCATATTGGGGTCTTAATAGTAATTTCAATAGATTAGACCCTCAATAGATTTCTTACCTTTATATAATGCTACAGAATGTCTTAGAAGAGAGCAAAAGGGGTGCTTTTGATTTGCATATATTTCAATATAAAACATAGGGCTGAATTTCGTGATTTGCTCCTATATGAAATTAGAAATTGCCAAATGTTTGTATCATCGACACTTCTGCTCAGCTTAATCCTTTCAGATGGGGATATTTTTTTGATGGGAAACGCCTTTTACATCAGGGCAAAAATCAGACTTTCGATTTTTAAGGGACACCCATATGTGAATCTCTGTTGCCCTTTAAAGTGGTCTTGCTATGAGTTTTTAAAATATTTGGGCTCGATTTTGTCCTGTCCATGTCAAATGAACTACAGTCAGATCAACGAGCTAAGTACTGGCATGCATGCCTGGTGCATTCATATGCATGACGGTTAATACAATGATAGGCCATGTATGTATAATGCATGCGTGTGTCTTGAACACTGAACGGCTTGTGAAAGCTTACGCTTTACTAACAGCCCTTTACTGCGCAAATACCTAGGCCGTCAAAATATAATGAATGCTATGCTGCCCTTAACCCCAACCTAATTGCAACAGAATCAATACCAACATAATTGTATTGAACACCTTTAAAAACAACCATAATCAAAGTCTACAAAAAAAATCAAAGGCGTGGAACATAATTTTAAGGGGGTAATGTTTATAACAGGGGTCAAATATGAAAAGTATCAAAAGCGAAACGCGTCGAAAGATATGCCCAACGTGTTCGTATAACTTTCCGGATTAAAAAAAGGTCTAGTTTGCCATATCTGCAGGTTGTAGTCAATTTTTATGAGGCAAAATAGGTTCAAGGTCACAATGGGGTAATTTTCAGCTATATCCGTTCGTTATATGAAAATGGTGTCAATTGTTCGTCTAATGGTACAGAACCCGAAATATATACTGGTTGCACCATGCACCATCTATAATCATTCGTTGCAATATGGAACGCAAAATGTGACCGGGGGCTAAGGGTCTATGGGAGGTCACTATCATAGCTCTGTAATTCTTAAATAGAAAAGTTCAATCAAACCAAGACTCCATTTACACATTTTTACTTTATCTAAGTGTACAAATTTAGCAGTTTTATCAACCAGTCCCCGATCAAAATCGACCATTCTATGAATTTTACCCCAGATGACCGTTGACTGTTTTATGAGCCGATTGTACTGAAAACTATAACTCGTAGATAGGGCAAACTATCTCTTTTTTTTAAACCTTAGAAATAGCCCAATAAATTGGTAAATCATTAGATCAATTCGAACAATTCTATTTTTTTACCAAACCTGTACAACGTTGGCCCCTTATTTCTACATGTCCACTATGTTGAATTTGGTAGACTTGTAATATAATAATTTTGGACTCTTTCAGAGTGTAATTAACACCAAAATTGTTTCGGTTGCAATTTGTGTGGGGTCCCTATCCATACCATTATTGGACTCAAACCAGCACACAAAACAAATAACTTTATCTTATTATCAGAATCCCATTTATGATTTTTATATGATTATAAAAGTGTGATCTTACCTGCAAAAGCGTCATTAGATCTTCCCGTCCCCACTTCCGCACCTTTCTGCTAACTGATTCCGCCTGATCATGATGATGCCTAAACTTCAGGCGATGTTTAATTGGTGCAAATCCCCTCCAACATGGCTTCTGGGGGGGCCCCATGTGGGTTTTGTGGGTAAGCTGGCTATGGTGGGCCTGGGTTTTGATTGGGCATTCGTAATTTGGCCCTTTGGTGTGGTAAATGGTGTAACGCCCTGATTGGGTTTATGCCTCAGGGCCCATGTGGGTTTTTGTATGGGGCATGGTGGACATGGGTATCATGTTGGCTATTCCGGAATGGGCCCAATGTCGGCAACCCATTATGGGTGCTTATTGGGCTTACTTGTGTGGTCCCATGTGGGATTAATCTGGGCTACCCATCCATTGGTTTAAACCCCAGTTAATGGTCAGTGGGGGCCCAATGGGTTTTCACGTTGGGTTACATGGGCGTATACGTGGGCATGGGCATTACATGGGCTTCTCTAAATGGGGCCAGTGTATTTGTTCAATGGGTAACTGGGATAGGCCTTCTTTACTTGTGGGCCTTTAATTAAAGGTGGTTTTCCCAAATGGAGGAGCCATTGTAGTTTTTTTTCAATGGGTCAATGATGAGTTTTTCTCTTTAATTGGGCTTTTAAGTGGCGTTGCCTTAAATGGGGCCATTGTAGGTTTGCAATTGGCCGGCTGAGTATATTTGCTCATTCCAGGATGGGCAGTTCCAAGGCTTCCCATTTTGGCCCAGTTTGGGTCAAATGTTTTATTTTTCCTTTCTTTTGTATCAAATATATCTAACTTTATTTAAATAGGTCAACTAACACTCAATCCCTGTCCTATATGAAGGCCATAACTTACAAGTTTAATTATTTTAACTTCAACAATCCTTTAAATAATCTAATGTGGATGCCATGTGTCAGTAAGCTACAAGTGGTCGATGGATAGAGCATTATACTTAAGATATGAAGGTCCCCGGTTCGAATCCAACCAGTAGTAATATCATATTTGGAACGCATTTAGTATTTATTCCAAGTGATCGCTATGAATAGTTGGAAATTAAAACAATATCCACTGATGTAAAGAACTCTTTTTTTTCTTTAATTAAGCATATAATTAAACGTTAACATGCATGTGATTTTGTACTTGGCCACATAAGGGCCCCATAAGTACCCATCTACGGCCCAATTAGATAACCCCCTGGGGACCATCATTGGTTCCCGAGGACAAAAAAAGAGGGCCCCTCATGGGCTGAGGGGCCAATTTGGGACCCCAGAAACTTGCCCCATGCAGGACCCATATTGGACCCTTGCCTCAATGTTGGGGGATACGTCACGTGATATTTGTTTTTAAATAACCCACTTATAATCTTAAAATAAACACGCACGGGCAGAACGGCGGGAAAATGAAAGTAATACCCGGAATGACACCAGTAAGTTCCCACAAAGGTGTTGGTAATTAATCGCGTGCAAATACTGATATTTGTTGTTTTACCCCCCCAACTTAAGATAAAATCATGAAGCGGCGGTAAAAAATAAAGTAACGGGGAAAGCCATGTTATGGTCTGAGTTGGGAAAAATTATAATGTTCATAAAAAAAAAAATTCTCTGGAAACTTCGTAGGGCCCGGGCGGAATATGACATAATTCAATATTTTGCATGAGAATGGAGATTATCACTTTTTTTATTTTTTTTATTTTTTTTATGTTTTCTTTCTTAGTTTCTTTTTCTTCTTTCTTTCTTTTTCCTTGTCAACAGGAGGATGTTTATATTTAGCTTTATATTGCGCATGATAGTGTGTTCTATGATGCATATTTATTCTATTTTACCTTATTTTATCATGTTATATCATTATTAATTTTTTTGTCTAATTTTAGAGTTTGTTATTTTTTGTCAACCCTATATCTCGTTCAAATTATTTTTCATTAGCTTCTTGTATAGAGGCCGTGTGCCTACAATTGGTAAATAAATATAGGCTATATTGATTATATATATATTTAATATATGGATTATATATTTTTAAATAGAATAGGCCTAATATAATAATAATAATTATAACCAAAAATAAAAATTAAATTATAATAAATTATAAAATATTACATCATATATATTAAAAGACTTTAGAAAAATTACATAATTCAGAAGTGAAGTGATATTTAAATCCTATATGTAAATTTATTTGTTTTTTTACAGTTTCATTTACAACACTGTAATTTAGTTTGATCAACAACCATCATTAGACCATGCATATAGGATGCCCATGCATGTATGATGCATATTACTAATTATATCTTTTTTCTTTTTTTCCTTGATTGTACAATTAAAAGGTAATGTTGTGTCCTGACTTACAACATTTAATATGTAAAACTATTTGGATGTCGAGATTAAGACATTTACCCAACCAGTGTTACATTAACATTTCACCCAACTTGCGTTTTTTTTTAATTTTACCAATGTGTGGGCAAAATTTGCCCAACTTGGTTTTTACGCCCGTAACATTTTACCCAACGTTCTAACGGCAGTGTACAACACGGATAAAACGGGTAATAACAAGTGGAGCACTGAGCCTGTATCGTTTCGTGGCCCAACACACAATATTAAACTTTCAGTAAGCTATTTTAAATTATAGAGGAAACATCTTCACAGAAACCCTGAAATCATTTTTTTTATATTTGTTTAAGAACACCAGTCTTTGCATTATTTCTTGCCAGCCCCAGCTAATATTGCTATGACATCATATATAGGAGACAGAAGAACAGTATTCTGTGGTGGTATATTGGTCAGTGTGGCTCTGGTAACATCAACATTGTGGAAAACTGTCTTACCTTTCGGAATTTGTCTGTTATTAGCGGGTAAGTTTAGAGGTAAATTTATGTATGGAAAGTAATCAATCTTCCATCGAAAAGCGGAAATGCTTTGAACATATTTTCCCTTCGGTGAAGGGGATATACATATGCTGCCTTGGACGTCTTGCTAGCGAGGGATGCGTGATGTTGGACTGTGTCTGGAGTAAATACCCAAGCTCTCACTTTAAATACCATACCAGGTACAAAGTTTTTAAAAATCATCTTCAATGTCTTCGACTTGTTAGAATAGCTTTTCAGGCGACCCTGATGTACAACGAATGGTACTGCTTTGAATTGCTTCAATAAAATAAAAAATGATTTGAATATAATATGATTGACAATAAATGTTGGCAAATGACAGGTGGATTTGTGAAATTAACACCCTTTTAGTTACTTAAAGGGTCTTTAATTTACCCAAGACACTTAATTCCGACCAGGTACCATTTACATTGTATTGTATCTTTTCCGGGTATGGCGATGGAATGACTTTCATCCCAGCTATTTTATGAATTTCTAACACTTTCAAAATAACCACTTACACACAGCCATAGGAGTTATGAACAAGGAGGAGCTGTAGGAATGATGATTCTCCCACTAGATGAGTTTCTTTTGACAGGCTACGGTGGAGAGGCGCGCTTTCTTATCTTGGCGGTGGTATCAACGCCAACCTCATCGTCTGTGGTGTTATTATTCGTTCGCTGGAAACCAATTCAATTCCGAAAAACTCACATCACCAACAGAACCGGACAAATCACAAAACTGAAAAAAGGACTTAAACTCTCGTTCATTTCTACGTTTGGTCAAGCAGTTCGAGCGATATCCAATTACTTCTGGACCATCTTACATGTTTTTTTTACAGTTCTCTCGACTTTATTATTCATCTTCTGTTGCACGAAATATTCGTGGGTGCCTGTTTACTGGCTGGGCCATATTCCTTGTTCCCAACGCCAAGCCTAAAAGGTCTTTTGGTAAAACAAGCCGTTTTTTTCATCCAATGGTGGAGTGGCTCCATGTAGGCAGAGAATTGTCTGGTTTATCCAAGGACAAGGATTAATGACTCCAACTAAACTCGGAATTTTGATCTTCCATATAGCTTGGGCTATTTTGTAGATCCTCTTGTGCCATCCTTTTGGCTGCTGGCTCTGCTGGCACTTCTAAACGGCTTCTGCAATGGGACACAGACTGTGTTATTCTTTGGGATGTGCCAAGAAAAACTTCCTCAAGATCCACGTAACCAGTGGAAATGCCTTTGGTATGATTACGTATGGCGTTGGAGAATGGATAGGTGGCATGCTAATGGTAAATGTAAAGCTTGTAGTATTTGCCTATTAACCTCATAGATAGAGCTTGATCATCTAGTATCAAATAATAAAAGGTAATTGCCAGATTACTTTCATTGGTAATAAAAGTTATCAAATTACAGTGCTTCTTTAAATAATTTAAAAAACAAAATGTTTTTCAAAATGTTCTTAACTTTTCAGGCACAAAGCAAGTAGCAGAAGGAATACTCCAAATTAAAATGGTAAACTAAAAAAAAACTGTAGTAGGCCAAGGGCCCAATGTTTAGAACACATTACAGTTCACAGTTGATAACAAAAGTATTTATCGCGTTATAAATGTTTAC
The DNA here is from genome assembly GCA_023653785.1 of Ophioderma brevispina. Taxonomy (NCBI): domain Eukaryota; kingdom Metazoa; phylum Echinodermata; class Ophiuroidea; order Amphilepidida; family Ophiodermatidae; genus Ophioderma; species Ophioderma brevispina. The sequence continues at coordinate 22,737 of JAMKCH010005699.1, forward strand.
CATGCAACCATGCAATTGGAACTGGGAGCACTGGTTACTCTCTCCCTGGCTGCTGTTAATGTTCAATGGTCAAGAAGGGGAATTGGCAATATCTCTCAATAATCTGATAAACCATGGCAAGTCAGGAATCACACATGAATATACCGATCATCTGTGCTGTATGTAACATTTGTGGCCAAATTTCTTGCTGTACGCAAGATATTAGGCATGGCAGGGGGGGCCATTTCGGAGCCGCAACGTGAGCCAAAGCGGCACCCATATCCTTCTTTTACTTGGCTCGTTCTATTGTAACTATTGATGCATGATTCTGAACTGGTCCCGAGACAGTCATGAAGTCGCGGGAGGCGAAACCTGCATCGTCAAGTGCGATGGCGCTGCTGCTTGCTCTCACACAATGTTGGTGTAGATGCGGCTTGTAGTTTTTGCTGAATGAAATGGTTATCTTCTTATTTCCCAAAGGTGTTTTTGCCCACAGGTACGTTGCAATACCATTCCTCATCACTTTCATCTTCTTCATATCATTCCTCATGGTCTGTTTTAGTAAGGGTGTCTTTCATTGTTATGTAGCGGCATCACTCTCTGATATAGCAACATATCCCGCGTATATTCACAAGTTTCGCGTCCCCGATTGCGAAATATACTTATATCAGAAACCCTAGTATTGCAAGCTTGAGGGTTTCGGATCCATGAAGCTTGTATTGTATCAATCCATGTCGGGCTGAGAGAGCACGTTTGTGCTTCCTTCCCTTCTTTCTTTATCTGGACTATTGCAGCCTTGAAGATACGATTAGACTCACTAAAATCCTTACTCTTGATGATGTCATCGTTGTGTGTACCCTGAAAATGGCGTTGTAATCCAAAGCGAATGGCTTGCATAGACTTCTTGGTGTACAGGTCACCATTTATATGATTACGTGCTTCTGCATAGGACCTGGCAAGTACCGCATCAAGCTCATCGACGGGGAGCTTGTTTTTAATACGTCTTCCAACTGCGTGTCAGCGGCGATAGAAAAGTCAGAAAACACCTTTACAGCATATTTAATCTGCTTCTTTGTGTTACGTATGCTAATAATTATTGTAGACCGTCATCATCTAGAAGATGGAATCGCGTCCGCTGCTCCACAGGCTCTAACACCACCTTCCCCATTGTTGATGTTGTGTTTGTTCGTGTCAATTTCATGCTTTGCACTTTTTGCACCGCGGCAAAAAAGGTAATATACCGGGCAAAAAGTTACTATACCGGGCAAAAGGGTATTATACACGTTTTATGCGAAAATAGTGAAACTATACCATGTGGCTTTCATTTAACCAATCATATTACAAGCATATTGTATTCAATGTTCTTTTTAATTAACAAATTTATTATGCTCTTCGCCAGGGGCTTTACTAACATAGGGCTCTCCGCAGTACCGCATCCGATATTCGCAAATAACTTTGGTTTCCCTGCTGTTAGCTGTTCTGGAGGTGTCCCTTATATTTACTGCATACTGTACAGCAATATTGGGTTTTGCCTGGCCTAATGCCCGGGCTAATTACGAATAAAAAAATGAATCAACAAGACTGAACCATACAGGAACACTTTATAGTTCAGTGTAATCAAACAGAAGTTAGGAAATTATTGCAAATTGAAGCAGAATTCATTAAAGAAACATACGAACAAAAATACAAAAACAAGCAAAATATCTACCACATACTTCCTCTATCAAATTGGCATTTTCAAATGCTTTGTGGTTTGTACCACTACTTTTTTCATAATTTAACACCATTATTTGCAAAGGACGATTGAAAACATTCAAAATCTTTACCATTTGACAACCATATTGAATGTAACTTATACCTGACTCATATTTAAGATGTGAATATTACAGGGAGTACTTACAGAAGGTTACATATTCGGGTATTATATATAAATATCACAAATTATACGTTTTGAAAGTTTTAGTAATCATAAAGAATCGACTCTTTGGCTTAAAAATGAGATTTTATGCGTAACCCTTGGTGAAAGCCGCTCATATTTGAACGTTTTCAAGACTGAAATGTTGCCATGTACAATTCTGTGTGCAATAACTCTTGAGCAAAGATTCAGGGCTATACCCCAAGTCTATATTATCTTTTTTCGTACAACTAAGTGTTCCATTTGTTTTGTACCCATCATGCAGTTCTGTTCAACAACTTTTTGTTTTTTCTCCTACCATTCCCTAATTAAATTTTCATTGCATTTTTTCTTTTTTTTTCCCTGTTCACCCGTTTGTGTATCCACCTTGTACAAATTTGATGTCTGACCCTTTCTCTCGCTTCTACAAACCCTTTTCTGTTGACAGCTCTCCACATCCTTCCTCCTCATCTGACAGCAATGACGTAACCGAGACTGATCCTATTTCTAGCCAGTACTACACTTCTGATAACCTTCATACCCATGTGTCCAGCATTTCTAACTCTAGTCTTTCTCTTTTCAACTTAATGCCTGTAGTCTCAATAAGAAAGCAGATGGCCTTGTTAACTACATTGCCTCCTTCCCGCAACACTTGATATCTATGGTTTCTCTGAAACTTGGTTCAATTCCGAAGATGAGGCTTCCCTCATTGACCTTGATAACTACTCTGTCGAAAACTCAATTCGATTCGGTCGTCGTGGAAGGGGTGTCTGTCTTTTTCTTTCCCCAGAGCTTAGCTTTGTCAGCAGACCTGACCATTCCATTGATTGTGCTGACTGTGATTCTCTATTTATTGAAGTTTCTACCAATTCCTCTAAGTTTATTGTCGGTGTACTCTACAAACCCGACTATGTCGCTTTTCCCGATTTCATTAAGAACCTCACAACGAACCCTTATTAGCACTATTTCCAAAGAAAAGAAGATCTGTTTATACTTCATGGGTGATATCAACATCAATCTTTTGGCTCATCAATCCGAGTCCCAAGTGAGAGCATTTATTAATTTAATGTATTCCCATGGTTTCATTCCCTCTATTGATCGTCCAACACGTGTAAAGATAAATAAACATGGTCACACTAGTGTCAGTTTACTCAACTACATCTTCACTAACGATATCGGCGATTCACTTTACATCAATTCAGGTATTATTATTACTGACCTCTCCGATCATTTTCCAATCTTTATCACTAAATCAAACATATCTAGGCATTTTACACACTCAATCAACATCAAACCTAAATCCACTCATCCGTCTCACTCCACTCAAGCCCCAATTAATATCGGGCCTTCCACCACGCTTCTCTCCATTGCTTATTGGCATTGACGTAATTGACTCCACTGACCCTTAAGCGGGCCTAACAGTATATTTGAGAATAGAATTTCAACATTGTTTGAACACCATTTGTCCTATTATCAATGTATGAATTTCCAAATTAAACTGCTTTGGTATTGATTTTTCCGTTATCTTGCCACTTATATCATCACTTTTGTCAATAATAAGTGTTCATTTAAACCATAGTTCTTAAGTATTATTTTTACAAATAGTTTCCCCGCTTTGTACTAACTATGGTTTATCTTCTGTATTATTAAGGTTTTTATCACATTTTTAAATTGTATGATTCCAAAGGTTATTTTCATCGTTTCCCCATTTTTAGTTAGACGTGGTGTATGAATGCTAAATCCATACATGGCAGTAAGCATTAAAGGCCAAACAAAAAATGAACCCGTTCTTTGTTTGGTGTTTCAGGTTTTTGTTCTTGACACTGAATCCTAAAACCCCTGAGCAAGAGTTTTTTGTATTACTCGGTGGTCTATCCTTGTGCGCTGCAACAATGTTGGTTATTTCCTGCCACTATAATATTAAAATTATCAAGAGACAAACCGAATTAGAAGTATGGTTTAAAGAGTTCTATGGCATTCTAAAAAGAACAATATATATATTATACTACTTCCCCGCCTAAAATCCGAACGAATATAAATTAAAAAGGTAATTAGGTTTCATATGGTGAATTATAATAATAAATGCCAGGAGCCGTTGTTCGCGTAATGTGTTTTCTTATTGACCTTTGTGTCCGTATGCATTGATAACGAAGCATGATGTATTTAAGTTTGGAGATTTCTCCAGCTGGATTGGCGCGTGTCCATTTGAAAGCAAGTTTGAGCACGTTGATGGCCATTTCAACATCGTTCGGATTTTTTTTATAGAGGCGGTGAGTATATTAATATATTGATGTATTATTGCCCAAATCATCAAATTCTATTAGGGGTTTGTGAATTTCAGGTCTTTGAATTTCTTTGTTAAGAATGTTTTAACCAAAACTCCTCCATCAGTGTTGGCCACTAGAGTCCTGGAAACAGTCATGGAATTTTTTTAAAATTGGCAATGTCCGTTCAAACATTACTTGGAATTAATGGTATCACACTCAGCTGTGCAAATCCTAATCTTCAAAACAGACCAAAACAGTTACGCATCGGAAACGCTACCTCTATATCCTCTATATACTATCTAACTCTAACCTGTTTGTGTCCTTGATTATTTCAGTACCAGGGGTTCTGTACTTGCCTCATTGGTTCACTGTAATATACATATCCGTTCGTGACTTATTTTGAATATAACTTGAAATACCATGTCTATGCTGATGACCACCCGTTATATTCTCTTTCAATTCTTCGGAGGCCGATGCTAATTTTGTGTGCTAATTTGTGTGAATTAAAAACATTGGAATCAATGTATCGCGCCGAAATCCGATAATGGATGTGGGAAAAAGTTTCTGAAATTAAATGATGATAAGACTGAATTTTTTATTGTTGGACACGTCTAAATGTCAAAAGTCATGTTAAATTCCTTCCTAAAAATTTGTGGATTCCGTAAATTATGGCCTTTCCTACCAAGTTCGCAATCTCGGGATAACATTTGATTCTTGTATGACTGAAACCTCACATCTCAATGTTGTCCGTCTTTCCCCCCGGCACATCATAAACCTGGAAAAATCATAAACATATCTCAACCAACCGCAGATGATTCCATGCCCTTCATCACTTCATGTCTTGACATAGAAAACTCTCTTCTTTATGGTCTCTTCCCAGAAATTCACTTGCAACGCTTGCAAACGCTTCAAAAACAACTGCTGCTATGATTCCCTCACTTTGTCACAAACAAAAAAGATTAACATAATTGTTTTTAAAGATATTACTAATTGTTTAAAAATTTTGAACAACATTGTTTTCCAATATATCTTTTCAGAATTAACTTCCGAAGTACATTCAACTCGTACTTACGTTCTAGTAGAGCATTGAGCAGAATATCATAGGGGCCTTTTTAATGAATTCGTTACCCCCCGCCACCCACACTACAGAAAAGGTTTACCTTTGGTAGTTAGTAATGGACCCTCTACATCAAGTCTAGTAAGTTTATACTCTCAAATTGTGGTAATCACTTTTTTCAATTAGGGGCCAATTTTAAGGTTTTCCCAGGGGCGTCCAAATTTGAATGTATGTCATGTTTTCCATCTAGTCATAAGGATTCCAAATGTAATTTGTACCACCTACAGACCATTGGTGTGGAGTTTCATAAGGTAAATGATAAAAAGGGTAAAAAAGGTCATCTCAATTTGTACCGGGGTCAACATGTCCAAAAGTTTATCTGGATTATATTTTAACCTCGTCCTACCTGAGCCTTTTTTGTAACATAAAATTGCGAAGGGGGGGGGGGGGGTGGTGTACCACCCTCCCCGGTGATTTTCCGTTACTGAACACCCGGATTCCTTAAATTTGGTACCAAATGATATCTTAGAGTTTTCTTTTCTTCTTTCATTGGTACCAGATAAGTACTAACATCCCCATTATGACGTCACCATGACGTCCCATATGTTGAGGAAAAGTACGAAATACTGAATATAGAGTGGAAAATTGATATTTCCAATTTTTTATAGCGACTCAGAACACCCTATTTAGCTCTAAAATGTACGTCATATATATCAACTAGTCTTTCCCATCAGTATATTCCAAAACCGCATGATTTCCTAACCTTTTGGCGAAAAATTGAATTTTTTCACTTTGTGTGTGTGGTCTATGGAAATGGCAGTTTTTGGCTGGACATGCAACTTATTACGTCATTTGTGACGTAATATGCTAGGGATGTTGGTACTACATTTTGTGGTATCAAGTGGACAGAGGAGGACCATACTATCTATTGGTACCAAATCAAGTTCTTGTGATGTTTCGCTGTGTTGTTTAATGTAGTTGGTACTTCTCTTCGAAGGGGGGGGGTGGTTACCACCACCCCCCTAATCGATCACTTTGGGATCACCCCTGTATATTACCTATACCCCCGTGTTGGAGTTTGTTTTTGGTTAAAAGGAGCGGAACATGACAATTGACCAATTTACACATTAAATAATTTGGCGCACCAAAAAAGGGGGTTTTTAAGCAAGCCGGGGAAAAAAACCTGAAGGAGTGGGGGGGGGGGGGTGGTACCCAAACCACACGCCACACACCCAATACCAAACTGCCGGGCAACGCGGACCACCGGGGCCGGGCAACCAACACGGTCCACCGCCGAACCACCCCATCGGGGACGAACGAGGGGCGACGGGGGCCGTGGCCACCCCAAACTTTTTTTTCCCCCCCCGCCGCCGCGAGACCCCCCCAGCCCGGCCCCCCCGCCCGGACCTCCCCTCGCAGCAGGGTGGCCCGGCGAGGATCGGGCCAAGCCCCCCGCCCTGCCCTGGGCGGGGTCCGCCCGCCCCGCCGCCCCCCCCCTTCGGTAGACGAGGGTTTAAATCTCTTGCAAAATTATTTCCTGATGTAAGAGAACTCCCAAAAGTAGAGTTTTGATGATGTTAATTTTTACTTACGGAGATAAGGTCAAGAAGGTCAACGACGACCACTAGAGAATTGTTTGCCCTATGATCGTATTTTGTCGCAGAACATGGTAACTATACATTGGTAAGATGGTAGTCAAAACTATTCTTTTATTTTGACACATTAACGAGATGAACAACTTCTCTTTAAAGTTTACCAAAATTAGAACAACTACTGATTGAAACCCTGTACAAATAGAAATTGACCTTTTTTAACCGTTTTAAGCCCATGTTTACCCTATAACTCCCCAAACCATGATCATAGATGGTACAAACTTACAATTTGGAATCCTTGTTACTAGACGAACATTATGGCATACATTTCAACATGATGGAGTCATTTTAAAGTTTGAGAGTAAATACCAACGTTGGATATAGGGGTTCCATACTAACTACCCAAGCTGTCAAACCTTTTTCTGTAGTGAGGGTAAGCGATGTTTGACCTGGGTCCGTTCTCCTCCTCTTATCGTAACAGCTTTAATATAAAGCATGAAACCCACACCCCAAAACCAAACTGCCGTACAATTTTACAAAAATTTGATAAACAAATATGGCCACCTGATTAACTGACACCACAGGAGTTAGTAGATGAGTTCATCTCAAACAATCCTACTAAAAACATTCTGTGATAACTGGCCAAATCATCCGCTATAAACTCCAAAGTCTCATGGCCAAATAATGTTCCCGTCCAAGCTTAAAAGTGGCCAAAGACACTGCCATGATAACTCAATCTAGCAAAAAGGAAAATTGAGGAAAGCGTGATCGGTCGATACTGTCTTGCAAGAAATTCTAACTCATCATCCAACTGGCATAATTCAGACAATATAGAAACAGCCTAGCTAAATACATCAAACAGCCCACCTACACTACCAATCATGAGTGATTGGAGGAAGCTTGACGGAAAGGACCGAAACATTCCTGGTCATATAAAACTCAATGCGAACTTGAGAACTGGGATTCTTCCAGCACTACGTTACTCAGACCAAACATGTACAACGGATTATGATAAAGCCCAGGCACGAACAAAACTTTGAGTCTGTCTTCAATCCTTCCACACCCAGATACATACCAAACAAGTAAAAATCTCCGCATCCCGACTTACTCAATCTGTTAATTCTCTCCAAGACGGTGTCTTAAACAACTGCAGCGCCTCAATCCATCAACGGCCAGCGGCCCCTATGAGATTTCCCCCCAATTACTCAAGTCTGTTGCTGTTGAGCCGCTCCTGCCCTGACTTTCCTTTAATCAAGCATCTATCACAGTCAGAAGAAGTACCGGCCCAGTGGAGACAAGCAATTGTAACAGCTATATTTTAAGAAAGGTGCAAATCAGATCCTGCTAACTATCGCACAATCTTCCCTCGACTTGCCTATGCTGTAAATGCTGGAGCATTTATTTTGAGCAATGTAGCTAAACATCTGAGGCCCATACATACTCCTTGACTCGCAGCATGGCTCCAGAGAACGACTTTCAACAGTTACCCCCAGCTTTTACTTCCATCCATGACTGGGCCACCACACTTGAACATCTTGGACAGACCGACGTGATCTTGTTAATGTCCTAAGGCGTTCGATAAGGTTTTTCCCATCAGCTCTTATCCGCCAATTGGATTTTTTTACGTGATTAGAGGTCAACACGTCCGCCTGGATCGAAGCTTTCTCTCTTCCCTCAGCCAACAGGCCCCCCCCCCCAGTGTCTGTTTAATGGCAGCCACTCTCACTGGGGGAATGTAACATCAGGCGCCAGCAGGGATCGGTTTTGGGGCCCGGCCCACTATTTCTTATTGTAGATCACGACCTACAGACACAATCCACCTCTCAATCCGCTTATTTGCTGACACACATCATCTATAGTTTACAAAAACCAAGGAAGATCACCAAATTCTGCAAAGAAACCTGCAATCCCCTGGCAAGTTGGGCTGCGGATTGGCTGATGGAAACATCAACCTCAAAAAATGTGCTGTCCTTTCAAATTACTCAAAAAGGTGCCGAGTCCTCTTCCAATACACCATCCATGGCCAACCAGCTGCTATGTTGATCGCACTTTAATCTTGGCATAATCCATTTCAAGTGAATCTCCGCTGGAACACTCATTGTCAACACTTCATCAAAAAATCTAACAGCAACTTGGGCCCCTAGCAGAACCATTAACTCTCCTTGTTCAAAAAGACGTTTCAAGAAAAAAGGCTATGAGTCCCTCGTTCTTCCGCTCCTCGAATATGCATCAGAAACTTGGAACCCACACACAACAACTTTAGTGGGGACAAGCTCGAGCAAGTTCATAGAGCATGAGCAACGATTTGTGTTTTGCTGGATTATCGCGTAACGACCAGTGTTTCAATCACTCATTCAACAACTTGGATGGGGAGTCTCTTCATGTAAGACGACCTTCGGCACAAACAAGAAGTAATGTTCTTCAAATTCCACCAACAACCTTGTTCAATTCCAGTTTCCCAACATGGTTGTTTTCCAGCTTACATACATTTCCAAGAAATGATCTCAACTTAAGTACCATATCCCAACAACAACTACAGATCCTCTACAAGTTGCCTACTACCGCAAGGTCCATACGTGGTTTGGAAACACCTTCATCTCAAGTGGCACCATTTCTACTGCGGGTCTCCTTTAGAGAAGCACCCTACCAGACATCATCGCTATGCTTCCTTCTCCAAAACCGTCTGGCAGCAAAATTGATGTAACCATTCCTGCCTCCTGCATATAGTGCACATTTTGTTCTGTTTTTTTGACTGTTTTGTGGAAGATTTGCTGCTTTCCATTTTTTGCATCTTTGCGGCATCTACTTTTTGTTACTGCAAACCTTGTGGCTGGAGACGTCATTTTCGCACTTCATTCCTGTTTTACTCAACAAGCTGCCAATAAGCTCAACAACCAAGTACCCGAAGCTTTTTTGAAAGGAAATCCATATCCAATAGGATTTGGGGTGATAGATCATTTGCCATTGGTGCCCCACGCTTGTGAAATGAACTGGCATCCGAGCTCAAAACTGTTCAGTGTATTACAACATATTTTTCAAAACTGTTAAAAACCTATCTCTACACAACAGTTTTTCAATGATGTTTAAGTAATTTATTGTCGATTTTGGATGTTTCTGTAGTTTTGAATATTGTGTTGTATTTTGCTTCAAATGTGCACCTTGAGCACCCAGCAGGGTGGATATATGCGCTATATAATTCGCTTTTATTTTTATTTATCAATGCCACTCATATATGTTACTAATTACATGTAGTTAAAAACAATCCTGTTTTGTAAATCATATAACTGAGGCCTGATTACCTTTCCAATGTTGACTGAAACATATGCATTACCATGAGAAATAGAATGCCGCAAAATACCAAATACCCCCTAAAAGAAATGGTACCAGCCATTGACCCCAGGTCACTCCCAGCATCCTAACACTCTTCCTCATTTTCCGTTTGGCCCACAAATATCTACGGACGTGCGAATATCATGATGTGGGGTGGGAACGCAGCTGGATGTCAATATTGGAAAGGCCTCAGTTATATGATTTACAAAACAGAATTGTTTTTAACTATATCATTACACTGAGCTTATTACCTTTACACCAATGTTGACTGAAACATATGCATTAAACCAAGTTGAATGAATATTTTCAATCAACACCAGATTAGCACCTAACTAATCGGAGGTCGGAGCATGATATTTCGGAAAGGACGCTGGGAGCAGGCAAGCATGATTATTCCAAAACATACATAAGGAGGAATCGTAGATTCCTCAATCAGAGAACGATAACTCAATTTACCTATGGAATACTCAAGGGGGTGAGTAATCTGACCTCAAAGTTTATGTTGTGTATAAATGTTTTGGACGCTGTTTTTAAAAATGTAATCTCAAGACACGTTCCTGGGGCGACACGACCACTGAGGTACACCAAAGAAAACGTGATAGGAGATAACACCAAGATCGCTACGCATAGATGCGAACGGATTTCCACTATAGTAGGCCCAAAACACACTGAAAACAGAAAATGGGTTCGTGCAACGACCGATAAAACTATAGCGACGGAATCAGTAATCGAAACGCATATCCACCCAGCCAACGCTAGACAGACGTTGGCCTAAGGGGGGGGGGCGTAAACAAAACCAGAATAACGTTCGAGACCCAGAGAAAAAGCGGTGAACGCAAATTCGGGGTCGAACGGAGAACCACAGGCGGTCCCCAAGCGGATAAATCTGATAGAGGGAACCAGGGTTGAAAAAATGAAGGTTGATGTCATTAATAATCGAAAAAAATCCCGAAAGATAACCCAACCTCGCCAGAAAGCTCCGACGGATCGGAGAAGGACCTTCTGGGACGGGGATCGGGAAAAACATAACCCTCAAAAGAGAGGGGTCGAGCCAAACACGGTGATGGACAACCCGAAGTAAAAACCCTCTGTGGATGTCAAAGACAGTAGACCCGAAAAGTTCCAAACAGTGGAAGGTTCAGGTACGCCATCAAAGTGTTCGAAAGAGAGGCCCGCCACTTGAATGACAAGTACTGGCAAGGGGGGCATCCCTACGCTCATACCACGGATGGGATGACCCGAGGCGTCACAGAAACCTCGGGGGTCAACATCCTAAAAAGGTGGATAAGTGCGGTGAAGCTCACCTAGCGGACCCACAGCGCATAGCGAGAGAGGGTCCTGCAGTAAGAGCCTTGACGAGAAACCGATGATGATGTACTCTGACCTCGGATGGACTGGCAGGCTGGGTGGTCGAACCACCCTGCGAGCACCCAAAGTATCATAGGCCAAAGGACAAAAATAAAGCCATAAAACTAATTTTCACTGCGAAAAGACTTGAAAGTCCTGAGCCACTCATGGGCAAACTTCATTGGTTCCCCATTAGGCAACGCATCAAATTCAAAATATGTATGTATGGAATGTATTCATGGCAATGCGCCTCAGTATCTTGCAGATTTCATCTCTTACCGTCGTGTACCAGAAACTGGACCAAAACTCATCTAATGACACTTCACTTCACACTCATGTTGGCCGTAATAACATTGGGGATAAATCATTATGTTGCTGCACCCTCTTGTGGAATGCCCTCCCAAGAAACATCCTGGAGGCTCCTTCACTGTGTTCTTTCAAAAAGATGTTGAAGTCTTACTTGTACCCAAATATTGAGTAGTTTGTGTATTATTTTGCTTGTTTACCATCTTGATTTTTTACTACTTTATTTTTTGCGGTTTAATCTCGATGGAAAGGCGCTTTACAAATATCGGTATGTGTAACTCATATCCAGCGCGTCCGACACGGAGGCGGAAGAGTAGCCTTAAAAGGCCGAGGAGAAGCTCAAGCGACACCAATCTGAATTGAAGAACAAAGACTAGGTGCACAAATTCAGAAAAGGACACCCAAAGGCGACCGCAGAGTGGCGCCACGAGCACCTGTACCCGAAAAACCGAGCAGTCAGCCGAGGAAACAGGAAGTAGTCCGCGCTCCGAAGGGCGTCCCCAAGCGGGGTTGGCAGCCAAGAAGGCAGCTCTTAATCTCTCGACCCGAACGAAGGGGAGAGAAAAGACCAAGCTCGAGAAAGAAATGCCAAGAAAGCATGCCAGAAGATTTCCGCACAGACGAGCCTGAGCATGAACTGAGCACGAACTGAGGCCAACCCATGAGATCGAAAAATCAACCAGAATCCGTGAGAACCAGGAGAGACCGCTGCGGTCCCGCCAGCTGAGGTCCGACCCACTAACACAAGCCACCAGGGGAGGCTGCAAGCGAGAAGAACTCACAAGCATGGCGAAGTTGAAGAGAACGATCAAGGCGGCAACAAGTCTGAAAGGAATAGCCGGATAACTGTCGAATAGGGCCCGACAGGACGACAGGCTGGGAAGCCAAACCCCGCAGGTTAGGCTAAGCCCGGCTAAGCTCCTGTAGGAGCACAACCATACCAGACAGGACCAAGAGACTAATGCCCCCCCCCGGAAAGGGGAGGTAAGGCTGGGCGGCAGAATAGAGCAGCCCGGACCGAGAACCAGGCCGGCAAAGGTGAGCTCCAAAAGGATTCACCTAACCGACAGAGGCTGGAGGTCATAAGTCCCAGAGGAGAGGCTAGGCCAAACGGCAAGGTTCAGTAAGCACAACCCATGCACAGCTGTTTGACCCCATGCAAACTCTTATTTTTAGAGCACTTTAAAGCAATGGCGACACAGTTTTGGCAATTGATATAAGTAGGGATATGCAAGAGCTATTACCCCAGAAAAAATCGGGCAAATTCATTGCGGGAATCTTGCCATATAGGCCTACAAAGGTCATGATTTGTATGTTATAGCGCCCTCTGTATGCATATTTTTTATAAAGAAATCACATTTGCCCGCAATGAAATTTTGTCAAATTTACACAGGATGTAGTTAGTGGAATAGTGGGGGACTGTAGTGCACAGATCTTATGTGAGTGTGCAAAATTGGATTAAATTGTGAATTTTGGTGCACAAGTACTTTATACATTGATAATCAAAAAGTGATGGAAGCACTTGCCACACCCCTTTCATGGCTCCCAGCTTGGATTTCAAGGTCACACAGTTGGTAAAATTTTTAAAATGTTCCGATTGTGTTAAAAAGCACACCATGATGTCTGTCTGGTTACAAGGATTCCAAAAAGGTATAGTTTATACTACCTGTGATTTATAGTTTAGGAATTATAGGGTAAAAACTGTAAAAATGTTTTTTTTAAGTCAATTTTGGTTTGTACAGGGGTCAAAAATGAAAAGTTGCTCCAATTTTTATAAAATGTGGTTCAAATTGTTGGTTTAGCTCATATAATGAAATATAGGAATAAAATAGAGGAATAGTTTTGCCTATCGTACGTGTCTGGTTATTAACCAAAATGGCGAATAAAGTCAACAGCTTTTGGCAGCTATTGGATTCTATTGACCTGTGACCTATTTTGTTGGATAACGTGAAAACTAAGCAAAACTGATCAGGCAAACTATTCCTTATTTCAATCCTTTAAAACTTGGGAAACAATTTGCGCCACATAATAACAGAATAAAAGCAACTTTTTAACTTTCGACCCATGTACATACCAAAATTGACTTTTTCACTATTTTTACAGTTTTTACCACATAACTCCGGAACTATAAGCCATAGATAGTGTAAACTATACCTTTTTGGAATCCTTGTAACTAGACAAACACCATAGTGTACTTTTTAACACATTCGGAACATTTTAAATTTTTGACCCCTGTATAACCTTGAAACCAAAGCTGGGGGCCATTAAGGGGGTTGGCAAGTGCTTCCATCAATTTTATGGATTATCAATGCATGAAGTACTTGTGTGCAAAAATTCACAATTTTATCTTTTTTTTGTTTTATTCTCGTTTTGTCATAAAATGAGACTTTCAAACAGCTGTGCATAGATGAGATGTGTCAAGCTAGGCCCCAAGGGAGGCACGAGCTAAGCTAAGGCAGCCGAAGGCAGAGTAGCATCTTGGAGAAAGGGGATGGAAGCCTAGGTTAGACAAGACGCCTAGGCCAGTCCGTCCAAGGCCCGAGGCAAGTAGACCCCGAAGGTCCACAAGACAAAGACCTCTCAATGCAGAGACTGAGGTATCAGCGGTGAACCCCCGCCAGGGAGGCGAAGTGGATAACCTCGACGACCCGGCAAATACGAGCTAGACAGCAAGCCAGAGTCGAACTAAAGCCCTAGACCAGCAGGGCAACCGCAAGCACTGATGGACAAACCCTAGCGTAAGCAAGGGAAGAGCTACTACAGGTACACACCGTAGGCGAGTCCAGAGGACATGCCGTGACAGACCCTGCATGAGAGGAGCAGCACCAAGCCGAGGCCACTCATAGGTCACCAGGGATGGGGAAGCCCAAGAGATACACGACACTACACCCAATGAGGCATCCAAACATCGGATACCTATGGCCAGGTATCGACTGAGGCTAATGGCACAGCTGCACGAGCCGAGAAAAAGGAGGGAGAGGGGATGCCGGTTAAGCGGCATCCCCAGCACCAACCAAAGGCAAAGAGGGATGGGAAGCTCCAATCAAGAAGCTATGCTAAACTCGACCCAACACTGGGAAGGCTGAGGGGAAGAGCCCCAGAAGCCGTAGTTATGACTCCATGCTATACTGCAAAGACACTAACTCAACCCTCACAGGGAAGAAGTGTCACCGCAGCAGCAGAGAACCCACCGAAGCGTGTCTGCCTCCTTCGGCCCCAGAGCAGCTACAGGCTGAGGCAGCTCAGAAGGTTCCCCAGCAGCAGAACTATCTGTAGCTGAGTCTCCCTCATCCCCACTCGCATCCGAAATGTCGGACACCTGCGGGAGAAGAGAGCCCCAAGGCAGCACAGCTGTACGAGCCAAGTGAGTGGAAGGGGAAGGAGGGGCTACCTGGACAGCACCTACAACCCCGCGGGCGGGACGGAGCAATGCGGCATAGGCGGGGCAGCCCTTCAGGCCAGGCTGAACCCCATCCGACCCTGACGAAGGTACAAGCCAAGGTTGAGGACAGATGTCCAAAGTCCCTGATACACAATTCCCTGAGTGCGGAAGAGACCCGAGGCATCACATGACTCCCGCCGTGGTTGGAGTGCAAGCAACAACTGCAGCAGGTGTCAGGTTTACACCGGTGACAGCAACCGCAGTTGCTGGCAGTGGCATAACCCGAGTCTTAACGGCAGAGGTGCGCGTGAAGGCCAGCGCTGTGCACGCCGACACATTACCACTCACTGGTACTGGTGTGTTCACAGTAGGCTCAACCCCTGGGGAAGAGCCCGAGTGACCCACACCAGGCTGCCCCTGTACGTCCCCTGGTGGCCCGGCGTCCGGTAGCTGATCGGCAGTATGAATTCCCTGGGAAGACACCCCGCTGTTCAGCTGCATATCCTGGGACGATATGCCTTCCGGCGCCCCTAACACAGCTGGGGCTACGTGAGAAACACCGTGGACCGGAGCCTGTGAACCTACCCCACCCCCCTTCGCAGAAGAACGAAGTACATAACTGTGTTCTAGCTAAATACAAAAGACTTTGCATTTTGTTCTGATGAGTGGAGGTTGGCCTAGCTTGCTAGGCTGGCCTTCATGAAACAATGTTGTAAACAACAATGCATTAGTCCACCGTCAAGTCCATTTTAAATAATTATTTGCAGCTCCCTTCTGGTTGAGCACTTTACTGTGGATGATTTATCCTACTTGGATTTAATCCTTATATATATATCCAGGTATTTCCAAGATACGGTAGGGATGAATTGGTAAGTATTCCACAAGATAGACAGCAATTCTTGTGGGATATAATAATAATAATCAAGGTTTATTTTAATCTCAAATCGTGGCCCATAGGCCAAATTGCTGGAGACTTTACAACTTAATAATTACTAGACAGAAACAATGCAACTTGAGGCAGCAGCTTAAACAGCGCCATATTGCAACATTCAAACACACTACACGAAACACACACCGGATGGGTAGTGCAAGCTTTCATGGTTCATTTGCTCATTTCAAATGAACCATAGAGAAAGTGGTATTCAGGTTTTAATCAATATCTGTTATACAAATTAAATCCCAAATTGAGTTCCCGAATTAAATACAGCAAGTGGTCCCACTGAGATTTGATCCAAGGACCCTTGCTCCAGAGGTAAGCTTGCTAACCCCTAGACCACGCCACTTTCAAAAAAAATATTTTAATAGTTTTGAGCCAGTGACAAGCTCTAGGAAACCATGGTCGCTTGGCTGGTGCCCCAACAGCGGCTCAGAAGACCTTCCCAAGTACCTTTTGCCTACAAATTAGGTTTTTCCGTGCCACGGGAACCTCTCATAGCAATAACACGTAATCATAGTTCCGCACAACAAACGCCCCCTTGTTACAGTATCGAGAGCTGCGCTTAAGTCTAGCGGGTTCAATTCGTTCCAATTTCTAACGTTTTATATAGTATGTGAAGATCAAGAAAATATTCTCAATTGCTATGCGATTCTTTTGTGTAAACAGTATTGTTCAATATTTCTTCATCATCTTCCGAATCTTTATTGAAACCAGCCAGAAAGTAGTATTACAACTTGTAGGGCATTTAGTTTAGAGCGTACGATTGAGTCCGCGAACAGGAATTTGGTGGAGGCCCCCCTCATAACGTCCGCCGCGGCACGCTTTAAAAACACGACGCGTTTCATATGAGACTAGTTACCCCATCAATTACATTGCTTTACGTCACAACAGGGTAATCTGTTCTGTGTTTACAAATTCCATTCGTACTTTCGTAATACTTTCACTGCATGATTCCCTACTTCTAAAAGATAATTTTTCTAGTAATTACCAAGTTTTCAGTGGATATATCCAGGATTTTTACTTATCTGTATAGCCGTTTGTTGGGTTTTGGTAAGATTTACCAAGAATAGTCGGATGGTTTAAACTTGGGTGGGTAACCGGGGACGGTAAACTGAAGTCTAGGATTGAAGTGGAGACTGAGTCTTGGCAAGGAGTATGATTTGGCGGGCGAGGAACGGGGCGAGGAATATGGATTGCATATTGCAGGTTTATTTTCTTTTGGGCTTGGCAATTTCAAACTTCAGGTTGCTGTGTTAACATTGATTTGTGTTTTGTACAGTTCGTGACCGTTGTATGTACTCTAGCGGATAGCCTGTCATGGCTGTGTGCATACACTTGACGTTGTTACATTCCCGGCGACCCGGCGACAAAAGAAAGAAATGAGTCAACACGCCATTACCCGCGATTAATATGGTTGCACGCACAAAGGATTAGGGTGGGCGGCTTCTGAGCCTGCTGTGGGCCAAAACGAAAGTGAGAGATTGTAAGATGCTGGGAGTTGATGGGAGTGACCTTGGGTCAATGGCTGTAGCATTTGGGTTTAGGGGGTGTTTTGGGGCATTTCATTTCTCAGAAAGGGTTAAGGTTAATGCTTATGTTCATTCAAACATAGTGTAAGGTATCAGCTCAGGGCAATGATTTAATTAATGCACACATTGCAATGTGGCATTGTGGTGCGGGGGGGGAGGGGGGTTCGGGGGGGGGGGTTCATATATGGAAGAAATTTTCAATTACCCATTGAAGCCTTATTATAATTTTAAAAGAAAATCAAATTGAGGAATTATCTTAAAGTGGATTTTTTGAAAACCAGCAAAAGGCAAACGCTTCTAGAATGCAGAGAACGTTTCAAATTTCATGGTGTTGTTTTAGCTGCCGTTTAGGCTACCACGCGAGTAAGAAGAAACGGCCGGAGATGAAGCTAAACAGATGATTGAATCTCCAATCCACAATGCACCAAGCCTAAAAAAGACCTGGTGAGGGGTAATGTGACCCTTTACTCTGGTCGATCTCAAGTTTAAGGCCGTGACATCAACTGTGTGCGTGACTGTTTTGCGGGCCCTAGAAATGCACGCAATGACCTTTCGATTGACAACATTTATGCACACGAATTAAAGGCGGCACATAGAAACACTAAAGCGAATGCAGAGTCAGGTCATTACGTCACCTCAAACTTGAGACCAAACAGAGTATAACAAGCTTAGCCCAAAATAAGGAATGTTATGCTCTTTTGAGAAAAAAAAATGTTGGTAATTTATGGGATTTAGTCGCTTTAAGGGGCATAAGGCAACGCATTATGGGATTGTTTAAATGATGAACCCCGATACTGCCCTATTCATCACTGAATTTGTCCAAGGCTAAACAAACCATCCCATAATGCAATACATTGTAGGAGTGTATAAATCACTAACAGACACTGTTCTGTTCATCCACGCATGCATCATTGCATTTGTCCAAGGCTATTCACTGCTTTCACAGAGGCTACCAGATGTTATGTAGAACAGTGAGCTATATTCGAGAAAGGAAATGGTCAATACAACCATGGTTGTATCTGTATAAACCCATTACAAAATAAACTGCAAAGTTATAGATGAAGTTATGGATATAAGGCTATTAATCTCAAAGTTAGGTGGCACAGTTCAGTCCCAATTGCATTACAACCATGGTTGTATTGACCAATTTGATGGCTAGCTATACCTCGAAGAGCTTCTCTTTCAGGATAATGCCCATCAATTACATTTGGTAAATGACAAACATTTGAATCAAATTGAATCAAGCATCCAATAAAGTTGGACAGATTGCCAGTGTTTTTGCCTTGAAAATCACATAACAGAATCGTTCATTGTTTTCTATTTGAATAATTCGTCGCCCACATCACATACTGTCTTATCTGACATTTTTTACTTTTTTGAGATATTTTGCATATGTACTTATGTTATGGTCTATACGTGAACAAAGTTACAATCTTGAAAGTGACATAATTAGTGAGATATTAAGAATTTTGATCATTAAGCTCAAAACTGCATTTCGCGATTTCACATACTGTCTTATGTTTCATTTACACGTAATTTCAATAGGCGTATAATTAACGTTGTTCGTAAAACAAGCTGTTTACGTTTTTCACAAACAGATCTATGTGTGTTTTATCTGCCTCGTGCGTGAACATGACGTGTTTCACAAAGAGATCTATCTGAACGCATTGAAATATAACAGTGAAATTAGTGTCATATGTGAAAATATGACTTTTTTGCATTTCACATACAGACTTATGACTTTGTAGCTTTATATCAGGGATACAATTGCACTTTCAAAACTCAGCAAGGTTAAAACTTAAACTTCAGAATGTTTTCTTCATAATGCAAAATTAGAGAGTAAATCGTAATCTTTAATTCCATAGTACAAACATGAAATCTCCCGGTAGAATTTCAATGGCGATTTTCTCGAAAATGGCATTTCGTCAGATAAGACAGTATGTGATGTGGGCGACGAATTGATGACCTGATATGCTTCATGGGACATATGTCAGTAATTACTTCAAATTAGTTAATTACATTAGAAATGTTGAAAACCTCAAGCATCTAGCTTACTTAATGGTTACATTTTCAGCCTTTTAAAAAAAGAAACATTTTTCTGTTGTTGAGTGTATATAACATGTCTTTGCCTTTATTTCATTTTAAATATTGCCAACACTGGTCCCTCTGATGTATCAAGAGACTAGCATTGTTATACAGATTGCCTAATTTGGTAATTTAAAAAAAATTATATACATACAAGAATATGCTGCTGCTTATATACTATCTGAATGACACCATGCAATAAATCACATGTGTTACTCAACAATATTTAGGGCATTAATGTATGGCAAATATATAAATATGTTGAAACACAAAGGCACATCACACTACTACAGGGTGTCCACAAAAAATGGTGCAAGCTTAAGGCAAAGGTGCCCTCATTGGAGGTGAACAAAATAAAATAGTGATGTAATATTTACATCATATTACAAGTGATGTATAGGCTTTTGAATGCCATTTACAGCATCCGATTTGGTTGTTGGAATCCAGAGATATGGCGGATATTCTAAGAGCGGGTGCGATACCAATTGTGCCACTTTTCACCGAATGGATTCAAAGTACTAAGAGCATCTTGTTGATTAGAGCTTATTGATTTAAGATTTTACTTCAGAACCTGCAACCACACATCAAAAGAGTTCTATTGCAATCATTTAAATAATGATGTGCAATTTCAATTTGATTACAGAACTATGGTTATTTGTATTTTCAATTTGCTTCAAGAACAGCAGTTCCTTTTCCAGAACTCTTAAACTGTGTATTAATTATACAAGATGTGCAATATTGTGTGATAATGTCTATGTTTCCAACTGATTGTGTTCTATTTTCTATGTTCTTTACTAATTTATGAAGTCAATTTGGAAGGTTTATTGAGAAAAAGAAACATTGATGTGAAGTAACAAGGAAAAAGATCAAGCATTATAACTGTGCGATGGATGAATTCTTTCGAATCAATAATGTGTCCTATCAACATGCATGGTTCGATTGTGTTTAAGTTATCCCATTCTGTGAAATGTGGCACAATTGGTATTTCATCCTCTCTTAGAATATTAGTTATATCTCTGGATTGCAACAACCAGATCGAAGCTCTAAATGGTATTCGACAGCCAAGACTTCATTTATGAGATGATCTAAATATCACATCACTATTTTATTTCACCTCTAACGAGGATGCTTCTTTGACTAGCACCATTTTTTGGTGGACACCTTACAAATATACACATGTATCACACATACTTACAATATTTAAGGCAATGTATGGCAAATATATACATATGTTGAAACACACATATACACTCATACTTGACTTCTTTATAGTGCAGTCAGGCTGGTATTAAGACACTACAGTATTAGGACATTTGGTTAGGGTGTAAATGCTGATGAGAATTTACCTCTAGTGTCTAGAAGTTGTACAATTTGACATTTCACAATAAATAATAAGCTGGTGGTTGTCTTATTTAACAACACCCTGCAATTTCCTTTAAAGGGACAACAAGAGATTTTCTGAATATCCAAATTTCACCAAATTCGCACTTATCCAAATTTCACCAAATTCTCCAAATTTTATCAAAATTTCTCCAAATTTGCACTTGAGTGGTCGTTGGACAAACAAGTAGAAAATTAAAAAAAAAAAGTTTTGAACTTGTTCTCCTAATTGACCCCTATATAGAAACATGCTCGGATTTTCTGCTGTGCAGGACAGAAACTACCGAATCATCTTTTATAACATAAAATTACATTTTTGGCTTATTCACTTTAGGTGTCATTTTATTGGTAAGCAGTGGTAATTATGCACAAAAAAAACAAAACATGGTTTTGAAGAAATCGAGAGCACATACTTCTGGAAATCTTTGTGTCTCTTTAAACCTCTTTTTTGACCTGCTGAATTGATGAAGCAGTATGTAGAGTGCCTTAAGAATTTTCAAAAGGGTGTGGTACACCAATAAGACACCATGCAATATAATCACACGTTTTTACTAAACAATATTTAAGGCATTTATAAATAGCAAATATATAAATATGTTTAAAACAATGGTATCATATCATACATCACATGTATTATTAATTAAATATTTAGGTAATGAATGGTGAATATAATATTATAAATAGGTTTAAACACACAAGCTGGTATTCTGAAAATGAGTTTAACTTTAGTCCCAGGTTTAAACCAGGGTTAGTTCTATATGGGTGGACCTTTTATCTTTCAACATACTCTGAAAGTGTGCCATAATGGGTGAGAAAAGTCCTCATGGATGGGCCGAAACAGACCATCCATGAGGGATTTTCAGTATTTCCAAAAGTCTGTGGAGTCAAAATTTGTTGCATGACATTTGACTGGAACCAACTAATTACACAGTAATTACAATTAAACCAATATCACATTTTGAGATATGGTGGTAAACTTCATTTATATGTTTAAATACTATTCCCTTTCATAGTCAAGGGGACTGTGGAATCCCGTGGGATTTCAATGATTAAAGCATCACACCTATTTAGATACCTTAAGTAGGTCTCAGAGAACAAGAAAAGTTTTGATGGAGAATTCCCAGGGGTGGCAGATGGCGGCCATGTTGGTTTTCAAATGGCTGCCATTTTGGTATATTTTCAAATCATAACTCGAATTGTGAATGTGCTAGTAAGCTAGTTTTGGTGCCAAAACTTCATGTTAAACGCCTACAACTCTCTGGAAAACATAAAGCTAGATTAGAGGAGGAACATTAAGACTGCCAGCCATTTTGTTTTTCAAAATGGCCGCCAATTACTATTGTACATTTTCATCAGTAATTTTAGTGGCGAGTTTCATACAAATTTAATTATGGTGACACAGTCTCCATTTAACATTTTACCGTAATTTCCTCATATTTGGTACCCGTCGTATTAGTCAAGGGGACTGTGGAATCCCGTGGTTTTCAAATGGCTGCCATTTTGGTATATTTTCAAATCATAACTCGAGTTGTGAATGTGCTAGTAAGCTAGTTTTGGTGCCAAAACTTCATGTTAAACACCTACAACTCTCTGGAATGGATGAAGCTAGATTAGAAGAGGAACATTAAGACTGGCAGCCATTTTGTTTTTCAAATGGCTGCCAATTACCATGTTTATTATACATTTTCAGCAGTAATTTTAGTGGTGAGTTTCATATAATTTTAATTAAGGTGACACTGAAGTCTCCATTTAACTAGTCAAGATGTATATAAAGATGTTTCCTATTTGGTAAGAGTAAAAAATGATTCTTTCAATCCATTGTATTTCAAAATGGCAGCCATTATGACTTTGTTACCCCTATCTTATTAAGATTTTTGCCACCCCCATACTTATGATTTCGATACCAGTGGGTAGCTATGGTCCTCTTCTTTCCATTGATACCAAAATAAGTATAAACAAACCCAAGTATGGCATCACAATGATGTAATAAAATATGCAAGTCTGCAAAATTGCTACGTCATATTCCACAAAAATAGGCGAAAATCCCATTTTGTACTATAAAGGTAGGAATATTGGATTATCACGCGGTTTTCAGCTTTAAAGGTGGAAATTGACTAGTTTTACATTAACATAAAGCTGTAGAACTTTACTAATAAGAATATTGTACCATAAAAGTGTACCATAAATTATCCTTGGGTGGCACCCCCCCCCCACACGCGCGCACACACACACACACACACTCATTGATTTTGACGGCATACCCTAACCCCGGTGAAGGTGCTACCTTTACCAACAAAAAATGCTAAAATTATGAAAAAGAATGAGAAAACAATTACCTGGAAGCATTTTGCGAAAGCTATTGTCGTTTTAACGCAGCGGAGGAAAGTTTACGGGGTGCCACAGCCCCCCCCCCCATTGGTAAAACGAGGGCTAAACAAGATAACAAAACATTGTCACAATATACATAGAACAACCCATAATCACACCACTGTAGAATTGTAGAGCAGTCTATTTTGTATGAGTACATTTAAAGCTTCCTGATATAGGGTAGTCCGTGAGTGTTGTATTAGAGCTGGATGTGGAGTACTCTATTTGGTATGAGATCCTTAAAACTGCATTGTGTAGTTGTTTAATTGGTATAATTCCCACAAATATGATTTATCAAGAACATGCTCACTATTATAATTCACTTTGTAGGAGTCCTATAACAGACCAGATAGGCAGAATGTGCCCACAAAACAGCAAAGTGAGCACATTTTAAACTCCTTTAAAAGTGCACTTTGGAGTTGTTTAATTGCTTGAGCCCCACAAATATGGATTCATCATGAGCAAGCTCACCGTCAATCTACTTCGTGTTTATTCTTTGTTTATCACAATTATGACAATGTTAAGGTTCTAAATCTGCCAGGATTGGCCCGGGGACATTGGTTAGGTCCACAATTTCTTGAATTCATCGGACTCGATGGAACACCCAGTAAGTTCTGTAGAGTTCAGTCCATTATACATTTGCACTAATTGTTGGCACATCAAGACTTGGCACAACCATTTCACCAAATGAATTATTGCAGCTGGAACAGGAGGAAAATGTCATCACTGACTTGAATTTGTCATCCACTAAATCCCACCTGTAGTAATTGGGTCGCCGCAAGCCTGGATTTGATATGTCATTGTACCTAATCGTCGCCGTAGTGGTATCTCATGGTAGCTAATAAAAGTGCTGCTCTGGTAGAAGGCAGACCATATGATTGCACCTGTTTCTTGCCTTGTTGTTACTTGGCACAACCAAAACAAAATCCTCATATAAAGAAATAGGTCTCGCCAGCTTCCAAAACAGATACAATTGTACATCTGCTACATTTGTTAATTTCGTACGAGATAGATACAACTGACACACAAATGCTTTTGCTGGCAGGCTAATAGGATTGCTTCAGATGATGTTTCTGCCACTCCGAGCTGTGAAAGGGCATATACCTTAATTGGCATCATCTGAGCCAAATTCTTCCAAAACGTCAGCTTTCCTTTGCCAGCAAATCTCCCAGTGACATCTGTCCATGATAGTGCATGGAAAAGGGGAAGAAATGCAGCCATCTGAGCATACAAAGCATTGTAAATAGGGGCATATGGTCGTCTTATATAATCCTGCAACAAAATGTATCTATACAGAGGTTTGGGTAGCGCAGAATGGCTAGCTGGGTATGGTGAATAAATTCTCAATACAGATTGTGGCATCAAATTATTGTGTAGCATTTAGACTATGGAAAATGCGCTTGTGTGTGCTTCTTGGATGCTAGTGAGACCTACATGACCTAATTAAATTTCTCGATGTGTGGATTTATAAGGCAAGAAACAGGCACAATCAGAGGGTCGGTCGGCCTCCGAATAGAGCTGCACTTTTAACAGCTATGCGAGCACACAACCACTCAATGTTTTGGTACAATGAGATTGTACCTAATCCGAAGTTACCCCAGCCCAATTACTACGGGTAGGCTATGGTGAATAGCAAATTCAAGCCAGTGCCTCCTTCTCCAGATGCAGTAATTCATTTGGTGAAGTGTGATTGTGCCAAGCTTTGATGTGCCAATAATTTGTGCAAATGTGGAAAGAATGGACTATATTCTGTACAGAACTTTGTGGATGCTTCATCGAGTCTGATGAATGCAACAATGCAGAAAGAGTGGACCTAACCAATGCCCACACTGTTAAAAATGACCGCAAAAACATTGTGTTAACTGGCAGCTGGGACTCACAATGTGCAAATAACTGTACAAAAATGCCATTTTAACTGCTATGAGTCCCAGCTACCAGTTAAAAGATGTTTTTATGGTCATTTTAACAGTACATCATAAAATCTGATGATGACGACAGTGATAGAAAACTTTAACATTGTGGTAAAACATAGAATTCACACAAAGTGGAATGTGGGACTCATACCAATTAAACAACCCCGCAGTGCATTTTTACAGAAGTGTAATTAATTATATGTTCGCTGTATTTTTTTTTGTCACATCTACCTCATCTAATCTGCTGACATAGTAATCATGCAAATGGTTATAGTGCGCTTGTTCTTGACAAATCAACATTCGTTGTACTCCTACTAAATAAACAATTCCGCAGTGCACTTTTTAAGACTCATACCAAATAGACTACTCCACATCTAGTTAAAATACAACATTCATGGACTACCCTACAGGCAGTTTTAATGGACTCATACAAAATAGACTGCGCTACAGTTCTTGAGTGGTGTAATCATTGGTTGTTCTATGTACATAGGACAGTGTTTTGTTATTTTCTTTAACAAAGTTTAATCGGATGTTTAGTAATGTTGTGAGTAGAATTCATCTCCACTTGGCCCGTTCCACTACAATGTACGATTATGAACAAGGATACTATAGTGCATTTACCTTTCTGGGGTCAGTGGCATCACTGCGATTCAGTGCCCAAAGCATTAAATCGTGAGCCTTGATTGATATCTCCGACTCGTGGAAACCAAATGCACCATTGCATTCAGGTCTAGCATAAATGCCCTATGAATACCTTGTATTGAAATAAAGTTTCACAAAAAATGACGTTTACAGTGTCAAAATGGCAGCCATTTTGAAATACAAATTATACAAGATGGAATGGAAGAATTACTATTACTCTCAACAAATCCAAACATCTTTATATACACCTTGACTAGTTAAATGGAGACTGTGCCACTAAACTTAAATTTGTATGAAACTCACCACTAAAATTTCTGCTGAAAATGTACAATAAACATGGTAATTGGCAGCTATTTTGAAAAACAAAATGGCTGCCGGACTTAATGTTCATTTTATCCTTTCCAGGTGTTTAACATACAAGTTTCGGCACCAAAACTAGCATCCTAGCACATTCACAACTCGAGGTATGATTTGAAAATATACCAAAATGGCGGCCATTTTGAAAATCAAGATGGCCGCCATCTGCCACCCCTGGGAATTCTCCATCAAAGTTTTTCTTGTTCTCTGGGACCTACTCAAAGTGTCTAAATAGGTGTGATGCTTTAATCATTGAAATCCCATGGGACTTCATATCAAACCACAGTCCCCCTAACTAAAGGAACAATTTCATCAAAGTTGGTGAAAATCTCCAAGAAATCTAACTTTCACTTTACACATATTATTAAACTCTGTTGGCGCATTTATGGATGGTCTTGTACCCTGCAATATCAGTATGGATGCATCAAGCAAATATCATCGGCTTATGTCGCAGGTTAATATATTGTTATCTGTATACAAAGCAGTAAGTGATAAACCATTCAACCCTATTCCCTTTAGGCTGATCATTGTTTATATTGCTCTGTCAGTTCTTACAAGTCGTCGAGGGTTGACCTAACAGAATGCCCTAACTCACTCATGCACTTGTGGCCAAATTTGGGGCTTTTGGTACCCAATAAATTGTATCAACCTATTAGTACTTAAATATAAGGTCTAAACTCAATCCCACTTCCCAGCGTAGATACAGTAAAAATTTCACTTTCCCACATCTCAATGGTGGAGAACCTACAGTTACCATCAGAAGTCACAACTCTGAGTTAGCTTTTAGTTAGGTCCTTCATTGTATTAGTCAATCCTCATGTGTCACCTGCCATCGTGTTTGTAAATGATAGGCCTCATATGACCTTTGACCTTGGCCATGTGCCTTTGACCCTCATCAACACATGGAGGATCCAATGTTGAACCTATGACTCAAGTTGGTTCCAATATTGAAACTTACAAAACTTTTCAATTGAGGTCAATTTTACTATTTCAGCATATCCTACCAAATTGACCCTCACATGACCTTTGACCTTAGTATGTTAGTATGTTGCCTTTGACCTCATCAAGCAAATGAGGGATCCCAGTTGCATATTGACTCAAGTTTGGTTTCAATCCATCCAAGTATGTGGATATTAAAGGACAAATGTTAACCACTTTTTCCACAACAGACAACAACAACAGACATCAACAGACAAAAAGTGGACAAATGATCACCTAGGTATTCCTGCTTAAGCCGGCGACACAAAGGCGCTACTAAAGTGCTCTTTAGCATGATAATCAAGTATATTATGATTTGAGATAGAGAAGCATAAAGAGCTAGTGTGTTGAAATTAATTTAAAGGCTTAATTGGTTCATTGTTTATTGAAAAACCTTAATTATGTAAGATTATGTGAAAGAAGAAAAGGTTGTAAAAGATCTGCAGTAATAGATAAAGCACATCTGCCCCCTCCTATGAAAGAGGTTGTCTACCCTCCTCCCCCCCACCAGGCACTTTGCAATACTGGTCGCCAAAGCAATAAGTTGCTTTTAAAGGTGCTTGTTCCGATTTATGTATATGTTTTCTCTACTTGATAGGAGCGGGAACTTGCACATAAGCCCCTTCAAGTACCGTGGAAACAAACTTGTGGTTTGATGGTAGAAGCAAAATGCACATTTTACAAATCCCTATAAGCAATGCGTGCTAATATGGATGGTTAACCATCAATTCGGGCGTTTTTTTGTTACATATCTTTGGAAATGAAATGATTTGAGAACTCAAATTTCAGGATCACATGAGAAAAATACTGGCTTTCAATATGATATCAAAATCGATATACTTCAAGTAAATCTGGGGGGTCCCAAAGACG
This sequence comes from Ophioderma brevispina, assembly GCA_023653785.1. Lineage (NCBI taxonomy): Eukaryota > Metazoa > Echinodermata > Ophiuroidea > Amphilepidida > Ophiodermatidae > Ophioderma > Ophioderma brevispina. The sequence goes on from JAMKCH010005699.1 coordinate 50,949, forward strand.
ATCGGAACACGCACCTGAGTATTGTTTTGTCATTGTTATCCTGTAAAATGTAAAAGTTTGGGGTCAATATTTCATGGTTGTAGAGATGACATACTAACCACTGGCTTGTTCCTGGGTGAAGGCATTGGAGATCAAGCCAGCTGGTGGTTTTGCCAAAAAAGATGTAAAATCAGCATATTGGGAATATATTGTGCACTCGGGTCACTTAACCAATCAGTTGAGTTTCTGGACGTGCCTTTATAAGGTACGTAAAGATGGACATTTTAATTGAAATCTGGGGGTTATGAAATTTGCAACAAGATCTGTGGACCATACCACAATTAGCCCAGGAGCTAGCAGAAATTTGTACATCTTCAAGTACAAAAGGGTTGGAGTAATTAAATATTGTAGGACAGGACTTGAAGGAACCCCTGAAACATAATTCTTAAGTGCCCAAAATGGTTGCCATAACACTAACCATATCTCACGGGAGGACTGAAGGACTTAGATGAGGGAAGAGGGGAAGGGAACAAGAAAAGTTGCCAAAAATTCGGGTGGGATGGGATTCGAACCCAGGGGCCCTCGGGCTCCAGCCCCATGACCCGGGTAGCACGCTACGAGGGGTTTTGTTTTTTTTTTTTTTTGTCCCTGGCCCGGCCCGGCAGCGATTTCGTGCCCTATGAGTCTGTTTGATGACGTCATCAGCTGCTTTCTGGACTTAGTGCATTTTTATCCATTAACACAGTGAGTTTGGTGTGAGATGTAGCTGTGCTAGGGTTTCGGGTGAAGCAAATGCTTGCTTAAGAAAGTAAGGAGGAAACAAGGTAAAAACCCCATGAAGTGCAATGGACCGTTGACCTTCTGTGCTCTCTACATCGGTAACTAAGTATTTTAGACAGTCAAAACTATTCCTTATTTTAATCCGATGAAAATACATCAATTAATTTCAACCATTTTTATCCAAATCGGAGCAACCTTAAAAATTTGAAACCCTGTACAACTGACATTGACCATTTTTAAATGATTTGTTGCTGATTTTAGCTTTAATATTAAAGTTAGGTTGAAGATAGTACAAACTATAATTTCCTGAATCCTTGTGGTTAGACAAATAAACATGGTATACTTTTCAACATTGATTGGATCAATTAAAATTGTGACCCCCTTGTACCAACTATGTCTTGGCCCCTCTAATTAAGGAACCATGTACTGCTGCACCTTTAAGCATCACTGTGTCATGGCGGTTCCTGTAAGTCTGTTCAAAACCTATTTAATCAATCAAGCTTTTTGTACTTGAGTGGTTACAAATGTCTGCTTGCCCCAGGTCGGGTTAATAGAAAGCAATTCTTTTTCTTATTGGCCAAAAGACTAACAAACAAATCGAGAGATCGGATCTTTGGGAAAAAGTGGATTTTAAAAAAAATATTGAGTTTGACTTTGTTGGGAGTTCAGGAAAATAGATCAAAGTTAGTTTAAAATTTATGATTTGAGATCCTCCTATACTTTCACATGTCCTCTATCGGCATATTAACCTACTTTCATTTAACTAGGACCACCAAACAAATTTTATTTAAAACAAAATATTAAACATACAATTCTACAGAGGCACTTGTTAGTTTAGATGGCAAGTCTCAGACATTGAAAATCTAACAATACAATATATCATACATACTTTTACTTAGATATTTATGACCCACCTTCATACTAGGTCATCACAAATTTATAAAAAATACGCAAGTTAAAACTTGCCAAGATCTCCCCTGGCATGGAGCAAGAGAATGGGTGTCAAAGGTCATGTAGAGATCCATTAGAGGTTCATGTTGTGCACACCCTATCTTGGCCTTGGGTCAGTGGTCCTGTGACAAGTATGACAGTTGATATGGCAAAGCATGTGATGACTAAACACACAAACCCGTCAGGCCTAAAACAACATGGAAAACCACACACAGCCCTAACCAAAATGGAAAACACATCATACACATAGCCTAACCAAAATGGAACCACAAAAGAAGCATTAATCAAAATGGAACACATTCAGCATTTAACACACACACACTAAAGGATCTGTATCGCAAAATCCCCTATGCCTTTTTGGCCAGGGAGATAAAAATGGAACATTACAATTTACGAGGCACTGTAAGTATAGGTGGAATGTATATATAAGAATTGATTCCTGTAAATGGTACACAATCTAATGAGTGGCAAACAGTTATGAGCAAAAATTTTGGTAATAAAATAAGGAACATTGTTACATGTGAGAGTTATTCAAACATTCGGTTAAAATGTCAGATTTATCCTAAAGTGACACATGAGTTCCTATAGATTTTTTCACGTGCAGCGATGGAATGATTTACAGCATACAACTCATGCCCACAAAGTCCATGGGAGCATCGCCTTATTCCCTGTTAAATTTGTTGCATATTGGGGGGGGGGGGGGCGAGGGGCGGGCGGGGAGAGAGAGGGGGAGACGAAGGGGGTTACATGTGGACTCAGGATTAGTTTTTAACATAATGTGATGTTTAACCGCCCAATTCAACTGTTGTATTAGCTACTGACACCTACACAACTTTTGATGAAAAAAGAGGAATTGGAAACCTTGATTCCAATAAAATAAGCCTGGATCAACTGGACCCCCTTATGCACCAATGGCAGTCAATACAACATTTTTACATACCTGTGACATTCAGGGGTTAGAATTTCAAACAGGAGTCATACGAGTCGACTCATACAGAGACTTGCGCAAGATTGATACAGAACGAGTCCATGTGGACTCACGTAGAACATGCACTGATAATCAACTCACATCACTTGGCGGGGAGTCCATGGACGCGCGTTAAAAAAATATATTGCGAGAGTCCACTTGGGACTCACACGGCTCTATTCTACCCCTGGACAATTGACCTTTGGTGGTTACCCATGTGGTTCACTTATCTGATAACAAATACAAATGATAATTTAAAATTAATGTTTCATACACTAATTACATGTTGATATGTAACTAACTTGAAATAGGTCAGGATTCCACCACCCGCATCTGACAGTGATCAGCAAATTGGAGACACCTCAGAGCACGACATTGGACGATTGCATCAAACTTATTTGCATAATATGCTATCTGCTGCCGATAGCATAGCTAATTATGCCGTTTTAGCATAGTCCTTATGCATAGGAATAGTGTTTGTGTGTGCCCACTGCATTTATGGGGCCGTTGTATGTCCGAGCGGTCGAAGCTCGGGAATATTTCCCACCGCAGAAGCTCCAACAGGTGTTGTGAGTCCGATGAACATGAAAATCTGATTACGGGAATCGGCAGACAGCCACAGTCAATTCCAATTGATTATTTTTCCATGATTCCACTTCCCAGTAGAAATGACTGGTTCAATAACATGGTTTGGCAAAAATGTATCAGACCAGCATTGTTTATGTTTCATTGGTTAGCAACTTGTGACACATTCTTGAATTTTAACCGTTACTTAGTTTTGTATGTAATAGGAGAGAGGTTGCTGCAACCTCAGTCCTTGTCCTGTGTTTAGCCGTGACCTTGTTCACAATGGTACAGTCATGGTTATTTGAATATCAATACTGTGCTATTCAGAACTATTTCTTGTACACATACTATATGTAAATATAGTCATATGATTTATGTCATTCATAATTGTAATAATTTGTGAGTTACTGTTTGTAAATATTATTCTCAATTTCCGTCATTTCTTCACTGGAGAATTATTTATCACCATATTGTATTTTCCTCTCTGGACTTGTGATGAACAAAAATGCACCGATTGTAGTTGACGTTGAAGACACAAAAACAAAAATGGCCTCTTTCACACGCTGGACATTAGTTCGCCCCAATTTGCCTTGATCAATATTTTTCAGATTTTCTTTGGGTAAACAAATTATGTATTTGTGTAGTAATTACATGTGCCAAGTTTCATGGAAAAATTTCCTATGGGAAAGTGTTTCTGAGGGGCTCCAAGTGTTAAAGATAATGCCAACATGCATCCAGTGCATTTGTCCAGATTATTGACTACTTTGTATTGCTGGAAATAATTCCACTGAACAATGTTGGTAGTGTAAAACATGTACTAAGAAAGCTGTTCAACCTATGAAGAGGGAATCGTATGAATCTGGGGTCATAGCAAATAAAAGTGGTAGACATTTTATATAGAAGTCCCAAGGATGTAAATAAGGTTATTGCCATTGATTCCATCAAGCGATACTGCACATCATTATGTACGTGCTACCATAAACATAAAGAGTAATGTCTGATGAAAACTAAGCTAAATAGACATTGGTCATCATGGCCTCTTTGTAGTATAGAGGTAGGAAGGCATCTGGGTTAAATTGGCCAGCTTTGTTTTTTGTTTTTACCAAGTAAAACCTTTATTTCCGGGGTAGTCAAACCAATCAGTGTGATTTTTAGGCTAGTTCTGCCTGTTGGTACTTTGTACGTCCTTGTTTCCCGATAAGTGTCATGTTGTGCCTCCTGCTTCAGTTAGTCTAAAAAGATTGCTGATTGATCCTCACGCAATCAATCTTCAGAGGCAAAAGCTGTTTATTTGATGTTATTTGCAACCACACGTAAGCATATGTTGTTCAGGTCAAGCTTACCTTGTCTGTTGCAATACTCATTTGGTCTACCAACAGACGACGTTGTAGATAGAGAATGTAAGTCTCTGAACAGCTTAAGACCCCACTCATAAGCTAGCACTCTCTGAAAGCCACTATTGGCGAAGAATGAAAGAACATCAGTCTTAGTTTCTTTGTTTTC
>JAMKCH010005700.1:0-76516 GCA_023653785.1 Ophioderma brevispina
GATTGTACTTTTTCTACTTTTCTCCTTAACATATTTTATATAAAGTCAATCAAATCCTACAATGTTATTTCTTCTATAAATACCTCTAGGGATTCGTTGTGGAGTATTGACCTTACAATGTTAAAACACGACACACGCTTTTGGTCAAAAAATGAAAGGAAACGCGGTTTTGACATCCCGCTTCCCTTAAACGAGAAACAATGCGAACTTGACTAGATAATTAGCTATTCAAATAGTCTTTTTAGTCATACACATACACCCACACCTTATAGTGAATTTCAATGTACAGTTTGATTTCGCGAGGCGTCAACAATCCGTATCTCAACCAGTATTGAGCCAAATTGCAGTCCATAGCGAAAACACGCATAAATCGACCATTTTCATGAGCACTTTTTGAGCCGATTTTTGTGTTAAATGGTTAAACAATTGATATGTTTAATGCGATTTGGGCACCATATAGCTGTGTAATGTAAAATCTCACAAATTTAAAGAAATCGGAGGTCTTTTCAGACTTGAAATCGCAATAGTGAAAATTGACAGCCCGAAATAACGCTTCAAAGGGCGCACACCACTAAATTAAAAACGCTCCATGGAAATACACGTAAAAGTACAACATCGCGCCCTCTGATTTGCCCCCGCGGACAATATTTTCGAATGTTTTGATTACCATTTCCCTATAGAACACAACTGAAACTTTCAAAAAATTAGCAATTTTTGTTACAATCTAGTACAGATTTTAAGAAAAGGGCATCTGAACAGACACAATTTTGAGCCGACGTACACGCCTCATTGGCCGCTTTCGACCAGGGCCGGAATTCGAGGCCTACTTTCTACACAGATCGAAATTTCAAAATTTGTGATACATATCAGCGATGATCCAAGCTATATTCTTTTCAACGTTTATTATAATATACCACCTCAAGGAAACCGGTCACCAAAGGACTGCAAACTCTCTCACACATGTTTGGTTATTTACAGGAAAAAACACTTCTTTAAAAAAAAAAACGTGGAGTGATTTTAGTGTTGTGCGCCCTTTGAACACACTTGACAACATTGTTTTTCGTTCTCTTTCTTAATTTTTTACAATATGGACTTTTAGAAAAAGTGTAATTTTGCTTCCCACGACACATGAACAGGGAGTTATGGGGTTCTAGTAAATTGCAATATGTAAAATATTCCTTTTCGTGCATTTTGGATTCTTTTACTGCGTTTACTCAAAGAAATCACATGTATAAACACGTTTTTGTGGAACTAGGTTTGACTTGTGAGATTCAAAACAATATTTGAATGTCTTTACGAAAAACGTAAATATTACAGTTAACACGTCACATAAGTAATGATGCTATTATCACTGACAACCCCCCCCCCCGACATCGGCTTTTCACTATAGCGCATATATGCACAGGGATTGCCGTGCAAAAAATAAGGGGTAGGGGTGGGAAAAATAGTAATGTTCGCATCTTTGATGTGTACTTTTTCTACTTGTTTTCGCCCTGAACATATTGTATATTGAAAGGCAATAAAACCATACCCAGTGTTTAGTTCCTTGTTATTTTTTCGGTTGTCACTGAGTAAAATGCCTCTAGGGATTAGTGTGGAGTATTGAATTACAATGTAAAAACACGACATTTCGACGCGTTTTTTTGGTCAAAAAGATTTGTTTTTTTGAAATGGAAACCGCGGTATTTGAAATTCCCGCTCCCTTAAAACGAGCAACAATGCCGTAACTGGACTCAGATAATTGACTATTCAATTAGCTTTTTAGTCATACACATACACCACGCCATTATATTGAATGTCAATTGTACCAGTTTGATTTCGCGAGGTCTCAACAATCACCGTATGACCTCAAACAGTATTTGAGCCAAAAAATTGCAGTACATAGCGAAAACACGGGGCATAAAATTCGACCATTTTCATGGAGCACCTTGTTATTCGAGCGATTTCTTGGTTAAATGGTAAACAATTGATATGTTTAATGCGATTTGTCAAATATAGATGGATGTCCATGTAAAATCTCACAAATTTAAAGAAATCGGAAGTCTTTTCAGCCTCGAAATCGCAATAGTGAAAATTGACAGTCCAGAATAGCGCTTCAAAGGGCGCAGACCACTATAATAACAAACGCTCCAGGAAATTACAGTAAAAAGTAACACAATCCGCGCCCTCTGATTGCACCCCGCGGAAAATATTTTTTGAATGTTTTGATACCATTTCCCTATAGAACACAACTTAAACTTTTCAAAAAATAGCAATTTTGAGACAATTCTAGTACAGATTTTAAGAAAAGGGCATGTGAACCAGCCACCACAATTTTGAGCCGACGTACACGCCTAATGGCGCTTTCGACCAGGGCCGGAATTCGGGGGCCTACTTTCTACACAGAATCGAATTTCAAAAATTTTGTGATAATCTCAGCAATGGTCAAGCTATATTCTTTCACTGTATTATAATATACCACCCTCACTGGAAAACCGGTCCCCAAACAGGACTGCAAAATAATCTCACACTGTTTGATTATTTGACCGGAACTACCTACCTTTACCCCAAACGTGGAGTGATTTTAGTGTTGTGCGCCCTTTGAACAACAGCACTTGATGGAAAAAATTGTTTTCGTTTTGTGTCTGAATTTTTTACAAATAGGACCTTTTTAAGAAAAAAGTGTCCTTGTTGCTCCCCACGAACACATGAAACAGGAGTTATGGGTCTCTAAGTAAATTGGCAGATATTGTAAAATATTCCATTTTCGTGCTTTTTGCATTTTTACTTGCGTTACTCAAAGAGAATACACATGTTAAAAAACGTTTGTGGGAATAGGTTTGACTTGTGAGATTCAAACAGATTTGATATGGTCCTTTACAAACGTAAATATCAGTTACACTCACATAAGTAGTGAATAGGCTTATTTCACTGACAAAACCCCCCCCCGCCCCCCCCAATCGGCTTCACTAAGCGCATATATGACAGATTGCCGTGCAAATAATAAGGGGTAGGGGTGGAAAATAGTAATTTTCGCATCTTGATGTGTAACTTTTTCTCTTTTCTCCTTCCCATATTTATTACAGTCAATAAAACCTACAATGTTATTTTCTTCTCTAAATACCTCTAGGACCTCTAGGGATTAGTGTGATATTGAATTACAATGTTAAAACCCGACACACGCTTTTTTGTCAAAAATGAAAGGAAACGCGTTTGGACTCCCGCTTCCCTTTAAACGAGAAACAATGCGAACTGCACTAGATATTAGCTATTCCATTAGTCTTTTTAGTCATCATCATACACCACGGCACCTCCATATATGAATTTCATGTACCAGTTTTTGATTTCGCGAGGTGTCAACAATCCGTATCTCAACCAGTATTTGAGCACATTGGGCGTCCACATAGCGAAAAACACGGCATAATCGACCAGTTTCAAGAGCACCTTGTTTTCGAGCGATTCTTTTGTTAAAAAATTGTTAAACAATTGATATGTTTACAATGCGATTTGGTCAAATATAGATGTGTAATGTAAATCTCACAAATTTAAAGAAATCGGAGGTCTTTTCAGACTCGAATCGCAATAGTGAAAATGCAGTCCCGATATCGCTTCAAAAAGGGCGCAACGACCACTAAATAAACGCTCGTTGAAATACACGTAAAAGTACCACACCACAATCGCGCCCTCTGATTTTGCCAAATGAAGCACCCCCGCGTGACAATATTTTGAATGTTTGATAACATTCCCTATGAACACAACTGAAACTTCAAAAAATTAGCAAGATTTTGAAACAATTCTAGTACAGATTTTAAAGAAAAGGGCATATGAACAGCGCCACACCACTATTTTGAGCCGACGTACACGCCTCATGGCCGCTTTCCGCAGGGCCGGAAGTCTAGGGCCTACTTTCTACACTGAATCGAATTTCAAAATTTTGTGATAATATCAAGCGATGATCAAGCTATATTCTTTCACTTTTATTATAATACCACCCTCACTGGAAACGGGTCCCCAAAGGACTGCAAAATATCTCACACATGTTTTGTTATTTTACCGGAACTACCTACCATTCCCCCAAACGTGGAGTGATTTAGTGTTGTGCGCCCTTGAACACACTTGAAAACATTGTTTTTCGTTTTTTTTCTTAATTTTTTACAAATATGGACCTTTTTAAGAAAAAGTGTCATTTTTGTTCCACACGACACATGCAAAGGAGTTATGGGTCTCTAAGTAAATTGGCATATATTGTAAAATATTCCATTTTCGTGCATTTTGGCATTCTTTATTGCGTTTACTCAAAGAAACACTGTATAAACACCGTTTGTGGAACTAGCCTTGACTTGTGAGATTCAAAACATATTTGAATTGTCTTTACGAAACGTAAATAATACAGTTAACACGTCACATTAAGTAATGAATATGCTTATTTCACTGACAACCCCCCCCCCCGAATCGGCTTTCACCATAGCGCATATATGACAGGATTGCCGTGCAAATATTCGGGTAGGGGTGGGAAATAGTAATTTTCGCATCTTTGTTTTATTTGGTGTACGGTTTTCTAACTTTTTTCTCCTTAACATATTTTATATAAAGTCAATAAAACCTACCAATGTTATTTTCTTCTATAAAATACCTCTAGGGATTAGTGTGGAGTATTGAATACAATGTTAAAACACGACACACGCTTTTTTGGTCAAAAAATGAAAGGAAACGCGGTTTTGACATCCCGCTTCCCTTAAAACGAGAAACAATGCGAACTGGACTAGATAATTAGCTATTCAATTAGTCTTTTTAGTCATACACAATACACCACGCCATTATATTGAATTTCAATGTACCAGTTGATTTCGCGGGGTGTCAACAATCCGATCTAACAGTATTTGAGACCAAATTGGCAGTTCCATAGCGAAAACACGGCATAAATCGACCATTTTCATGTGCACCATGTCTTCGAGCGATTTCTTTTGTTAAATTGTTAAACAATTGATATGTTTAATGCGATTTGGTCAAATATAGATGTGTAATGTAAAATCTCACAAATTTAAAGAAATCGGAGGTCTTTTCAGACTCGAAATCGCAATAGTGAAAATTGACAGTCCCGAATAGCGCCTCAAAGGGCGCACACCACTAAAAAACGCTCCCTTGAAATCACGTAAAAATACCACCTCGCGCCCTCTGATTTGCACCCGGAGGTGGACAATTATTGTGAATGTTTTGATAACATTTCCCTCCATAGAACACAACTGAAACTTTCAAAAAAAAATTAGCAATTTTTTGATTACAATTCTAGTAAAATTTTAAGAAAAGGGCATATGAACAGCGCCACCACTATATTTGAGCCGACGTGTATGCCTCATAACCGCTTTCAACCAGGGCCGGAATTCGAGGGCATACTTTTCTACACAGAATCGGCATTTCAAAACATTTGTGATCATCTCGCGATGATAAAGCGAATATTCTTTTCACTTTTATTAAAATACCACCCTCACTGAAACCGGTACCCAAAGGACTGCAAAATATCCTCCCAAATGTTTTGTTATTTTACCGGAAATACCTACCATTCCCCAAAACGTGGGAGTGATTTAGTGTGTGTGCGCCATTTTGAACACATTGAAAACAAAACATGTTTTTCGTTTTTTTTCTTAATTTTTTACAAATATGGACCTTTTTAAGAAAAGTGTTCATTTTTTGCTTCCCCACGACACATGAAACAGGGAGTATGGGTCTCTAGTTAGTAATTGCATCATATATTGTAAAATATTCCATTTTCGTGCATTTTATGGCATTCTTTACTGCGTTTACTCACAGAAATACAACATGTATAAAAACACGTTTTTTGTGGAACTGTTGACTGTGAGATTCAAACAGATTGAATTTTTTTTACGAAACGTAAATAATACCAGGTTACAACGTCACAGAAGTAAGGAATAGCTTATTCACTGACAAACCCCCCCCCCCCCGAATCGGCTTTCACTATAGCGCAGATATGACAGGATTGACGTGCAAATAATAAGGGGTAGGTAGGGGTGGGAGGGAAACTAGTAATTTCGCATCTTTGATGTGTACGTTTTCTACTTTTTTATCATTAACATCTTTTATATAAAAGTCAAATAAATAAAACCTACAATGTTATTTCTTCTATAAAAATACATTAGGGATTCGTGTGGGATTGAATTACAATGTAAAACACGCCACACGCTTTTTTGGTCAAACAATTGAAAGGGAAACGCGGGTTTTTTGACATCCCGCTTCCTTTAAAACGAGAAACACAATGCGAACTGGACTAGATAAAATTAGCTATTCAATTAGTTCTTTTTAGGTCATACACAACACCCGCCATTATATGAATTTCAATGTTATCCAGTTTGATCGCGAGGTTGTCAACAAATCGTATCTCAACCAGGAATTTGGGACAAATTGCAGTCCAGAGCGAAAAACACGGCATTAAATAGGAACCATTTTCTGGACAACTTGTTTTCGAGCGATTTCTTTTGTTAAATGTTAAACCACGATTGTAGTTTAATGCGATTTGGTCATAAATATAGTGTGTAATGTAAAAATCTCACAAATTTAAGAATAGGAAAATCGAAGGTCTTTTCAGACTCGAATCGCAATAGTGAAATGAAAAATGACCGTCCGAATCGCGCTTTCAAAGGGCGCCACCACACTAAATAAACGCTCCATGGAAATACCACGTAAACGTACTCACATCGCGCCATCTGATTTGCACCCCGCGCGTGCAATTATTTGACCGTTTCTTACCATTTCCTATAGAACACAACTGAAACTTTTCAAAAAATTAGGCAATTTGATACAATTCTATAAAGATTTTAAAGAAAAGGGCAATTGAACAGCCACATATGTTTTTGTTTTTTTTTTGGGGGGGAAGCCGACGTAACGCCTCATGGCGCTTTCGACCAGGGCCGGAATTAGAGGGCCTAGTTTCACACAGAATCGAATGTCAAAATTTTGTGATTAATCCATGCGATGATCAAGCTTATTCTTTCACTTTTTATTATAATATACCACCCTCACTGGAAACGGGTCCCCAAAGGACTCAAAATATCTCACAAATAGGTTTGTTATTTTACCGGAACACTACCTACAATTACCCCAAACGTGGAGGGATTAGTGTTGTGCGCCCTTGGAACACACTTGAAAACATGGTTTTTCGTTTTTTCTTAATTTTTTACCAAATATGGACCTTGTTAAGAAATAAGTGTCATGTTTTTGCTTCTCCACGACACATGGAACAGGAGTTATGGGTCTCTAAGTAACATTGGCATATATTGTAAAAAAAGATTCCATATTCGTGCCTTTTAGTGTTGGCTTCTGTTTTACTGCGTTACTCAAACGAATAACAATGTATAAACACGTTTTTGTGGGAAAACTAGGTTTGACTTGTGAGATTCAAACCATATTTGAATGTCTTTACGGAAACGAATAATACAGTTAAACACGTAACAAAGTAATGAATATGCTTAATTTCACTGAAACCCCCCCCCACCCGAATCGGCCTTTCACAAAAGCGCATATATGACAGGATTGCGTGCAAATAAAAAGGGGTGGTAGGGGTGGGAAATAGTTAATTTGCATCTTTGATGTGTACTTTTTATACTTTTTTTGTTTTTTTAATTTCATATTTTATATAAGTCAATAAAACCTACAATGGTTATTTTCTCTTAAAAATACATCTAGGGATTAGTGTGGAGTATTGAATAACAATGTTAAAAACACGACACACCACGCTTTTTTGGTCAAAAAAATGAATGAAAGGAAACGAGGGTTTTTGACATCCCGCTTCCCTTAAAAACGAGAAACAATGCGAACTGGAATAGATAATTAGCTATTCAATTAGTCTTTTTAGTAATAACACATTACACACGCCATTTTATATTGAATTTTCAAGTGTAAATTTGATTCGCGAGGTGTCAAACAATCCGTTATCTCAAAAAGATTTGAGCCAAATTGCAGTCATAGCGAAAAACGGCATAAATCGAACATTTTCATGAGCACCTTGTTTTTAGAGCGATTTCTTTTGGTAAAATTGTTTTAAACAATGATATGTTCACTGTCGATTTGGTCAAATATAGATTGTGTAATGTAAAATCTCACAAATTAAGAAATCGGAGGTTCTTTTCAGACGTCGAATGCAATAGTGAAAATTGACTGTCCCGAATAGCGCTTCAAGGGCGCACACCACTACTAAATAAACGCTCCAGTGAAATACACGTAAAGTAGTACAATCCGCGCCTCTGATTTGCACCCCCGCGTGACAATATTTGAATGTTTGATACCATTCCCTATTAGAACACAACTGAAAACTTTCAAAAAAAGTAGCAATTTTTGATACAAATTTGATCTAGTCTAGATTTAAGTGAAAAGGGAATATGAACAGCCACCACTATTTGAGCCGACGTACACGCCTCATGGGGACGCTTCGACCAGGGCCGGAAGCCGAGGGACTCCTCCCTACTTTATACACAGAATCGAATTTCAAATTTGTTGATAATCTCCAGCGATGAGAAAGCTAGATTCTTCACTTTTATTATAATTATACCCCCTCACTGGAAACCGGTCCCCAAAAGGACTGCAAAAACGCACCCCACATGTTTTGTATTTTACCGGAAACGACCTTACCATTCCCCCAAAACGTGGAGTGATTTATGTTGTGCGCCCTTTTTTGAACACATTTTGAAAACCCTTTGTTTTTCGTTTTTTTTTTTTTTTCTAATTTTTACAAATATGGAACTTTTTAGAAAAAAAGTGTCATTTTTCTGATTCCCACGACACATGAAACAGGAGGTAGGGTCTATAGTAAATTGCATATATTGAAAATATTCCATTCTTTCGTGCATTTTGGCATCTTTCTGCGCTGTTAACAAAGAATACACATGTAATATAAACAAGTTTTGTGGAACTAGGTTTGACTTGTTAGATGATTTAAACAATTGAATTGTCTTACGAAGTTACGTAAATAATACAGCTTTAAAAGCACATAAGAATGAATATGGCTTATTTCACTGACAAAACACCCCCCCCCCCCTGGACTCGGCTCTTTTCACTATAGGCGCATATATGGACAGGAGTGCCGGCAAATAATACAGGGGGGTTAGGGTAGGGGTGGGAAAATTGTACTGTTCGCATCTTTGAGGTTGTTAATTTTATACTTTTTTTCCTAACCTATTTTATATAAAGTAAATAAAACCTACAATGTTATTTTATTCTATAAAAATACTCTAGGGATTACGTGGTATGGAATTGGAATTACAATGTTAAAACACGGACAACGCTTTTTTGGTCAAAAAATGAAAGAGGAAACGCGGTTTGGGTTTTACATTCCCGATTCCCTTTTTAAACGAGGAAACAACCAAGGAAACAATGCGAAGGACTAGATACATTAGCTATTACAATTAGTTCTTTTAGTCATACACATTACACCAAGCCATATATTGAATTTAATGACCAGTTTGATTTTCATGACTTTTTTGTGGAAACAATCAGTATATCAAACAGTATTTGGACAAATTAGTCCATAGCGGAAAAAACACGGCAAAAAGCGACCATTTTCATGAGCACCGTGTTCGAGCGATTTCTTTTGTAATAAATGTTAAAACAATGATTGTTTTATATGCGATTGGTTCAATCTAGAGTTGTAATGTAAATCTCAAAATTTAAAGAAATCGGGAGGAGGTTTTTTCAGGATCGAAAATCGCAAATAGTGAAAATTGACAGTCCCGCCAGAATAGCGTTCCAAAGGGAGAACACCACTAAATAAACGCCTCTCCATGAATACACGTAAAAAAGTTACCAATCGCGCCCTATGATTTGGCACCCGCGACGTCGTGACATATTTTGATTTTGATTACCATTTCCCTATAGAACACAACTGAAACTTTTCAAAAAAGTAGCAATTTTTGATAGCAATTCTAGTTACAGATTTTAAGCAAAGGGCATATGAACAGCCACCAATATTTTGAGCCGACGTACACGCCTCATGGCCGCTTTCGACAAGGACCGGGAATTCGACCAGGGCCTACTTTCTACACAGAATCGAATTTCAAAAATTTGTGATAATCTCAGCCCTCACGGAAAGCCGGGTCCCCAACAGGACTGCAAAATACTATCCACACATGCTTTGTTATTTTCCGGAACTACTACCAGTCCCCAAAACGTGAGTGATTTAGAGTGTCGACCCTTTTGAACACTACTTTGAACAACATGGTTTTCGTTTTTTTTCTAATTTGTGTACAAATATGACCTTTTTAAGAAAAAAGTGTCATTTTTTTGCTTCCCCACGACACTAGGAAAAAGAGGCTAGGGGAGGATTTCATCCGTGTTTGCCACTTGCCTGTCGCGTGCCCTCTTCCTTATCTCTTCCACCTATCCCCTCTTTTTGCGCACAGTTGTATTCCGGCTTGGGGCTTTGGTTAGGCATTCCCCCTGGGTTAGACATATTTCAAAAATTAACAGCACAGAAAAAGAATTCTGAATTTTTAAAAAAAACCTTTGGGAAAAAATTAGACAGGAAAGTCACGTTGGTTTTGAATGTTTAACAAAGACCCAAAAGCAACTTGTCATGACTAGGATGATGGGGTGGTGATGGTGTGTGATAGTGAGGTGTTAATTTTTATCAATCAATGATCTAGCCGTGATGAAATTTGGAAACAGGGCATGAATTTTCTTAAAAGTGAAAAGTTCACTTCGACTGGAAGAGTAAATTGTGATTTTCATCTAGTATTTCTCTGGGAAGAGTGTAAATCAATATTTAAGTGTATTTTCATGCTTTTATATTGGCGTAGATTAATAAAGTGGAAATGAAAAAATTTGCCAATGGAATGAAAACCAGGAATTGGCATTTGTACTTTAATGGATAGTAATAACTTGGAAAGTGATGTTGTGTGAATCAATCCCACAATCGATTGTCATTGTCTGTATACTGCACTGACGCTACTAAGCACTCTTGTCTAGTACTTGTGGTAAATGTTTTACAAAGAGAAGTAAGAACATCAGCGATATTCATACTCAGCCAAAAAAATATCGAGAGAGTACTAGCACCGTGTGGCCTAAAAGTAGTGAAAAGTCATGTGTTAGAACGAAATTTCCCCAAAACTGGTGCATTGTGGGATGAATCCATACACCTTCTTCTGGGTAATAACATTAGCACTAATCCCTTAGCTGTTTCTATTGAACTGTATTAATGATATTTACTTTCCGTTTAATGGTGGTAGACAGAGAGATGGGGCAATCAAAGGGTTTCGCATTGTAATACGCCAACCCCAAAGAGCCAATGACGATGTGGGGGGCATGAACGAGAAGGTGCACGCCCTGTGAGGAAACTCTGTTTTTCACCCTTTTTTAGGAAATCTCGTTTTTAAGCACCATACTCGATTTCATTCAACTTTAGGTGCCGCTTTTATTGTGTTCTTGCAATGGAGAAAATACAATACGGTAGCACCCTGTCGCTTCATTGAAAAGTACAGTGCTGTGAAACGCTAAAGGGACTATTCATATCCACAAACCCCCACCCACGCACGTAATCTAACCAAAATTGAGGATTTTTAGATTTTTATATCATCGAAATTAGCCTTAGTAATCCATGGGTAATAAAGTTTAGGTTGAAAACTGAAAAAGGAGTTGTATTTGTAGAAATTGTATTTAGTATGTCATGGGACTGGGAAACAAGAATTGCTCATAACACAAATAAACGCAAGATTACAATCAACTAAAATTGTGAATAAGCTTTCTCAAGGATATAGTGAAAAAGGAATAATACAGGAGTAGCACGGAATCCACCTTTAAAAAATATGTGGGGGAAGGCTCTCACTTTGTCTCATTTCCATATTTTGTATCTGTTTGGTAGGCACATATCTACTACAGGTGAGTTTCACAATGATAAACAGGTTAATAAAAGATGGGCGTCCAAAAAGATGTCCAGTCTATTCAATGGCGTATAACCAACACTGAATGGAATGTATGTGTAAAAAAAACTGTTACCAAGAACAGACTGCTTAAATAATATTATAGACCGTTTTCAATCAACCGAAAGTTCCCACGGCGACTTCAGCTAGCCAAAGCCCATCTGATAAAAATCTCACAATGTGAGTTTTTTCCTGGTCCCGAAGTTGGGCCAGCGATCGTAGAAGTTAAAAATTATCTCATAAGGCAGCGATTCACTAGTTCGCCAACTCTGTGTGCATTGCAATATTGAACTCCAAGAAAAATGAAGTAGTTAAAATTTTAAGCCTAGATAGGGATTCGAACCCACGATTTTCGGATTACAGACGAGCGCTCACAGACGGCACGCCACGCAATCCGAGCCGGCAGACCACCACTCTTTTGTAATACTTAATAACTACATTAACAGAACAAGCGCCAACATAAATCCTGAATAGCGCCGCTATGAAACGAGTTGAAATATCTGGTCGAGGACAATATTTCGGGCCCAAAAACTAATATCAGCGATACACTCACACGAGAGCATTCGGATACCACTCGTGTACAGTCATACTCTTGCTATTGATACGCATTACGCAAAATTGTACACAATTAAAGGCAAGAGTGTGGTGCACCAGGGGTGTTTGATGAACCAATCACCATTAAGAACTGCAATGTACATCAAGGATCTCAATGACACCACCACTGCCTGATAAAGTGGGATAATTCACAGCAGAGACTGAGTGGATTTTTAGACTAGGAAGAATAGTCTATGAACCACATTTTTTAGTCATGTCCCACATAGGCTTAATCTGTCCAGTTCGAAGTATGAGTAGCGACGTGGGCGGTATACATTAATGACTTTCAGGGCGAACATAGGTAAAGCAAACAAGCGCACTGCCAAAATGAAAGGCGGAATTGGGTGTATGCAGTGGCTTGCCACTTAAACTTCAGACGAGACAAAGTATAGGCGTTGGAATTGCCCATGTAGGTGTAATGTAAATGCAGATTTTTTCCACGCACAAGAAGCAAGCTTTTGCACAGACTAGGTGCCACAATTGCCAGATGTGGTGGGAAACTGTCAGGCTTCCATGCTTGTCCCTATGGCAGAAAAAGTTGTCTCGAAGACCGCACACATTTGGTTTTAAAATGGTCTTGGCCTTGCGCATTAATTTTTTTTTTGTAGGTTGTTGATCATTTCAAATTTAAAAAAAAAAATCAGAAAAAAAATGAAAGTCGGCTGCGAAGCGGCCGAAAAAAAATGTAAAAAGTGGGTCAAAAGTGCAATTTAAAAAATCACGCATTTCGCCATGGCCATTTTAGACATTGCGGGAGGGACACTGGTTTTTTTGTCTACCAGGACCAAAGTCCTCACTATAGCTGCAACAAATGATCCAAGGTATTGATATTGCCAGTTACAATTCTTGGAATTTTTCACATGGATTGCTGAACATAACAGTACATGAGGTTACGTTTTAAGTATGTAGATACAAAATATTTAATGTCATGAGGGATCTTGTGGAATATTATTGGCCTCAGTGAACTGGAGGGCGTGGGGTTACAATTTTCCCGAGACCGAGGTCGAGGGAAAAATAGTACCCAACGCCCTCCAGATCACCTGGGGGGGGGGACCAAAGATTCCACAAAGATTCCCGAATAAGTCATTAAATATTGTTTGTATCCTTCATGAATATTTTTGGTGCACTGATTGGTTTTTTTGGTTAAAAGTGAAACTTGAGCCTGAGGCCTACTTAACAAAAATAGGCCTTGCCTGTATGTTACTCTGTAGGCTAGGCTAGCTAGGGCTAGGCTAGGCAAGAGCTTTGACTTGACTGCCTTTTAGGAGGAGGGGAAAAGTCCGCCCCCCACTTACGCTATCAACACCTTTTTTCGTAAATAATGAATCCCGGGAATCCCGGGCCCGGAATTTACTTGCATTATAGCATGTATTAAGCTCACCTTTCTGTTTCCGTGCACAGGTAATCATGCAACATGATGCAGTGATTGCAGCGTTGAGAATAATATCAGCTGTTGTCCATTACATGGCTTCATGCATGAAATAAAAATTAACCGTGGGGAATCACCAGTGTTATTTACACAACTCCTCAAATACTGACAGAACACACATACGTAATTATTTTTTTTGTATTCTCACTATCCGTGCCGAAGGTTTCCAACCGGGTTTTAAAAAATTGCAACGGGCGCGCAAGTTGTTGCCTAAGGGGGGTTGTTGACAAATAGCCCTCAACAATTGCGTCAAAGTACTTTTAGGCATAAACTAATACGAACGTACAAATACGTTGAGAAATACAAGGTAAGCGTCTGTGCACCTCATGCATAACATCAACAGTGTAGCTAGTTGTACTGACCACAGCAGGAAAGAAAAAAGAACCGATAAAGGAAACTGATAACACGGGTATCGAGGCTAGAGAGAAATAGGCGCCTATTTCCCATAGGGCGATAAATAGGCGCCTATTGCAAAATAGGCGCCTCTATTTCCCTGTGATCTCTTCGCTCTTTCTCGCAAATAAATATTGTGGTCATGGGACGCACTTTAACCAATCAATGAACATGAATATATTCATGAGGGACTCATAATTAATGATATTCCACCATTCATTTTTAAAAACAGAATTTCATGGGTATAAACATTGAACGGTGATCATGCTTTGATGGCGCTTCCAGACAAACTAAGGGGGAGAGGAGCAGGAGACCGGGAGGTGGTAGACACAGGAGAGGAGGACCAAGGCTAGTTCATCAAATTAGAGCAATAATGGCACATTTTTGAAGAGCGCCCCCAATTTTCAAAAGTTGATATTTGGCACAGTTACGTGGTAATGGTCTAAAAACTATACCTGTGAGCGAGAATGCTAAAAA
Source organism: Ophioderma brevispina (assembly GCA_023653785.1). Lineage (NCBI taxonomy): Eukaryota > Metazoa > Echinodermata > Ophiuroidea > Amphilepidida > Ophiodermatidae > Ophioderma > Ophioderma brevispina. Next base: position 14,794 of record JAMKCH010005700.1, read on the forward strand.
TGCTTTAGCAATATTTACATAAGTGATTTTGTAATTAGACACCCCCGTGGGATCCAGATTGGACTTACGGAAGAGCTGGAAATGTTACATTTTGTCCATCCATGATGAAATATGTGCCACCTCGAGAAAATAACCTCTTGACTTGCCCGAACCAATACAACAACTAAAGGGATGAGCGTAGACACGTAAAATGGCACTATTTCCCGACTATTTCACATTGGAAGGCCGTTTCCAGCAGCCGTCGAATAATATCGAAGATCTCCGATAATAAATTGACTCAATACAAAATTCCTTCGTTTGTGACCCGCAGACATTTTCGAGCTGAACCATTCACAGGTATAGTTAGTTTACTAGCCAGTTACAATGCAACCGTGTAAAAATCTTAAATATGTGGAAAATTTGGGGTGTTCTTCAAAAAAATGTGCCATTATGCTTTAAATGATTCATTCAATTACTGCCAATTCCTAAACAATCTCCCCTGGAAACAACACGATGCAAGCAATGGTTCGAATAAGGGTCGACCCTGCGAGTGGCCATGGTCCTTCGTGGGTAAGAATTTTGTTTTTCCTCCTGCATCTTAAAGGTGCGGGTCCCGATCGTCTTTGGGATCCCTATTTACCCGGAAGTAGTATCGATTTGTATCAGATGGAAAGGTCTTATTTTTCTCATTGTTTTCCTGAAATTAGAGCCCCCTCAAACCTTTCTTCCCAAGAGATAAAAAAAGCAGTTTTAATTGCAACCATTAATATTACCACATTATTGAATTGAGCTTTGCAATACATTATTGCGTCTGCCATCAAACCGTGTCGTTTGTTGTCCCACGTTACTTGATGGGCATATAGGGGCAAGTGTGACAGGCTCTCATAGAGAACCAACATACATATAAATTGGAACAAGCACCTTCAAAATATTTTACCAATTAATACTTGTAGTGTTTTCAATGCTTTAATGCAAACCCTTGACTAAATAGTATACAAAAATTCTTACCTAGCTATCCTAATTTTTTGTTCCTTACCGATGTGGCTTGCTTGGTGGCCCACCACGTGGAGGCATGCGTGGAGGACGAGGTGGACCCAGAGGAGGCCCAGGAGCAGGGTTTCCCACACGAGGTGGACTGGTGGCTTCAGAGGTGGCCTTCCCAAATGTTCCGCGTGGTCCACCAGCGGTCCTCCAGGTCGTGGCAGAGTAAGGATACAATGGCCCTCAAGGACGTGGTGCTATGCCCTGATGGGAGTGGAGATGAGTATGGTGTGAGATGGGGGTGGGACCGTGGAGGCAGAGGAGCCCCAAAGGGGAAGAGGAAGAGGAGGTTTGTTATAGAACATATTTTGGTCTCATTTCGGTGTTCAGAAAGCGTTTTCCCTCTGGTAGAATATTTGTTCAGTGTCCATTTAATGGCCGCATGCCCATGTGTGTTGCGTGCCATTTGGGATATGGGGTATTATTTCTATTGGATGCTTATTTTCCCCCTGACGGCATTCAGCCCTAGGGGATTTTGCCATTGCGAACATGCTTTGCATCATCATCATCACACGTCACACAAGTTACGTACTTACTGCCCGCTTTGTCCTCATATTTAATTTGATGACACTGCACCAAAGGACCTTATAGGTAACAATGTCCTGATGTTAGTTGCAGGACAGGTGGGAAAAAGTGGGGAATCTAGGAAGCTTTCCTTCCCCGGAAATTTGACCATTTGGAGTGGAAATTTTGCATTCCCGATAAAAGAAATGGTGTAAAGTCTATGGGAAATGTGACTATCTTCCCCGGAAATTTTTTTTTTTTCCTGCCTGGATGCGGTCCTGTATGTCAAAAGGTCCTTATCTAAAATGTACTTTTTTCATGCTCTTAATCTCCTTGAATGCAATGTACAGTCTGCTCCTATCCTCCCTCGACTTTAAAAATAGGATTTTGTATTGAATTTGACTAATTAAGCACCACTCACTCTTATTAAAATACTGGCCCAGGTGGGTAGAACAGTTTTTTGATGGAACTTTGACCCTTTAAGGCAGGCCCGTAGCCATGAATTTATGTGGGGAGGTTGCGGATTTGCCAGAAGCGGACCTTTAGCGTACCAACAACCAATTTTTCCGGCTTGCTTCGCTCGCAGGTTGACCCAAATCTTTTCACCGGTGTCTCCAAATTCTGAAGACGGGGGTTAATGGGTTACATCATCCAACCGTGGAAAACATTAAAATAACATCACCTCTACTAATGTAATGGATTAACAGCTACTTAGTTCATTCATATACCATGCCCCACAACCCCTTAAACAACAAAATTAACGCAAGCCGCAAACTATAACTTGGCAACGGACCCTTCAACATGACAAAGCGGACCTCCAACATCACATAAGCGGACCTTTTTCATTTCTTGGGGTTGGTTCGTCGCACCCACCCTTCGTACGGCCTTCTTGTTAATCATTTGTCCCTGCCATGGACCTCACAGGTTTATCTTGCAATATGTACAGCCAAAAGGATTTTGCAAATTCCGGCTGGCTGGGAATAAACTGCTTCTTAACACTTCCTTGCCTAAAGGCAGCCATTTTTAAAAAAATTGTGTGATTTTTGGTGATTTTATAATAGTTGCTGCATGTTTGTCTAGGTCTAATAATTTCTCCAAATGGTTGATGTTTTTGTTGAGTGAATATTTTTGCTCAAATATATGATATTATCACAAGGACACATGTATTGAATAAAATTCCCAAGGACACAAAAAAAATGGAGTAAATTGTGTCGGAATTTCATTTTTGTTCACATTTTGTAATTGTCATTTTCCATGAAATAAAGCACTATCACTAAGCGGGAGTATTTGTTGTATTGTGTGTATTATCTACACATGTCTATATCAATTGTAGAAGTCATGATGTATTGGACTTGTGAGTTTGCTTTTTTTTGACTCGGTATTAACCCGGTATGACTTTTTCAACACATCTGATAAAAAAAAAGGCTTATTAAAAAAAAACCTAACTCCTTTCAGCACACTTGGTGTTCACCCATATTACTGTCATGACTGTGGTCTGTAGCCAGCTGCACACACACACTGCACAGTGAAAGTGACAACTGATCTTCTGGTACTGGTGGAAATGCCTACTGTTTGTTTGGATTGTACTAGCAGAAGCACCCGACATTGATGATTGCCAAAAATCAAGCACTATCAGCTGCAACTTCGGCCAATCAAATTAAAAAATGAATGGGAAACGCCCTCATTTGTTGCTTGCCCAGCACGTATCCATGGTATCCGCTTCGCAAGGATTCACCCACGTCAGTGCACATGACCGCCCCCTATCAATGACTCGCAGTTGAGCTGAGACTGAGTGAGACTCGGTGACCCCACGGCGAATATTCTCACTACTGAACGGCTATCGGCGCCTACGGGGGCCATCTATGATAATCCAGTTGATTTTGGTTCAATGCTAATCACTTGCCTCTAAAATCTCCTTCGGCGTCACTTGAATGGTCTTGAAAAAGACGGTTTCTTCCTTCTTTTTCATCGCTTCGGCGACACAACGCCCTTTTACTACAATCAGATTCAACCCGATTCAGCCCTTCCAGTTTTTCTTCTATTCGATTTTTAAGCGTATTTTTTTTTCGCCAAACAGGCGTCACTCACTTGTTTGGACTTGCTACCATGCCCATCTTTGGCCATGATTTTCAGGACCTTCGCATACATAGGTTATTTAAGGGGGGTTTGGACTAAAAACTTCCCATAAACTTTCTTAAAAAAAACAAAAACAGCACCGCGCATTATGTCTGTCATCAAGACCGATGACACGCATGTTTTATTGAGTGTAAATCGCCTTGACCGAAGTGACTCCAGATTTACGTAGTATTTTCCATGGCCGTTGACCGTGAAATGGCAGCTCATATTTACTATGACGTCATATTTGTTTTGAGTCGACATGTCGATCACTTGTGCCAAGTACGTGTTTAAACTATCATTTAATAATTTGGCTTGCAGAACCGTTGCTGTCAAAAGCCTCCCTCTATCTTAGGAGATGACTATAGGAGTGCACCAACAGATAGAGATGACTACCGAGGTAAGACAAAGGCACATCGCTGAAAATGAGCCCAGAAATTACATCCCAAAATCTGTATTCAATATGAAAGACTGGTTGAGATTTCAGGTTTATGCGGATGCAATGTATAATAACAAGGCCTAACTTTCCAACTTGCTGCTTGCATTAGTCTAAAGACAGAAGCCGCCGAACTTTCCTTCGCACATCTTGTGTGGGAAAGTTAGGCAGTAAATCGTCATGGATCTGCACCCACATAAACCTGATTTAAAGGTTGTAAGTATCTAAAGTAGGGTCAACAGATGAGGTCATTCCGAGGTTCACTTCTAGTCAATATTATGGCCCCAAGGAACTTTTTGTTGATTTGGCCTCTGTGTAAATAAATTCTAAATGAAAAAATTTTTCCTTGGTACAACCTATTTGGGACTGTTGTCCCTATTGTGTGCTGCCAGCTGAACCACTTCGATTCCTGTGGCATACTGTTCTGGAAGGATAAATGTAGGATTCTCGTCAACCAAAAGAGTAAACTAAAAGTCCAAACAGAATGCAATGCTGATTTAATATGAAACTTCGTGTATGGTATGGAGGTAATAGGCATTCAGCCAATGTCCAACTATCAAATTGGTGCAAGGCACTATGATTTTGCAAGTTTTTTGTGTGTCACCCGAGCTGTTGGCTGAGATGCTTCAAATGCACATGTCTGGAAGATGCTACTTCAACCACTCAGTCATAATTTTACTGATACAAATTGCTGCAACTGCAGTAGACCAAATTTGGATCCTGTGGGACACTTATTCATGTCCCAAAGAATTGAGACCCCCAAGTGGGGTCCCTCTAACCCATTTTGTGGCATTATACTTAACACAATTATCAGATCATGATGTTATGGTAATAATAGTGTGGAGGCTCATGTGGTCCAGTGGATAGTGCACCCAACCCATTATCTGATGGTTTAAGGTTCAAGCCCCGCTAACGGCCAGTTCGTTGTGCACTTTGGGCAACCTTTAAGCCCTCACTTGCTTCGTCGACCCACGCGATTTCGGTCGTCGTTACTGTTATTGGGATATTACAATCCAATAGCGGATAGATTGTGCAACTTGCCGGAGCTGCCAACCTTGGTGAAGTGAATGATTGTGAAGATTTCCTTAGGCAATCATAATACTAGGGCCGCACATCTATATCTTGATGAAATGGCACTTTATAAAAGCCCTTGTGGTATTCTTATGGCAAATTCTCTTTAGGTCTTATAAATCAGGCCCTGGCACTCTACACTCTCATGTTTTCATTCAGTTGTGGCTATCCGTTATTCTATAACATCCCTATTCGCCACGTATCTAAAAACTTAATGTTGTCGTAGAGCATAACCCCCTTATCCTATTTTCCAGGTCTTTCACAAATCCTGCATCCTGTGTTTTTTTGTTTATTTTTTGGTCCCCCTCCCCTCCAACTTTTAGTTGGCAAAGAGGGGACTATAGAATGCCCTGCGTTCCGTGTTGGGTGCGTGTGTGTGTGCGGTGTAGCTTCCCACACAATACTCTGGAGCTAAAAAGCAAGTGGTAGGGGTGTCCATCTTCGCAGACATAGATGCATCTCAATACGCCTTGCTGGGAATAAAGTGGTCAGGTGACGTGGTCAAAGGTCACATATGGTCAAAATAGGGTCCAATTTTGTCAAAATAGGGTTATATTGTTGTAAGCCTTGTAAACACATATCTTTGATCTAAGCATAGTCTGGGTGTCCACTTCGCACCATAGATGTCACCCAGTAGAACGGTGGATGAGTTCGGAGGTGGGGGGCCTGTAGCATTGGGTCAAAGGGTCCCAATATGGTTCACAAAATAATGTCAAATCAAAATGGCAGAAATGGGATTAATTTGCTATAAGCCTTTGCAATTGCGGCAGGATGTTTTTTTTATGACAACGGGGTGGTTTAACCCAGGAGCTAATCACACATTTGTAACACAGTCTCAAGTCCCAAAGGTTTGAGTGATTAATTATGATGACATACATGATCGGAACCCCTGAAACGTGATTGCTTAAGTGGCCGCACGTGGTGCCTTAAGAGAGGGGGCCAAACCAAAGTTTGTATCAGGGGTCAAATTGTAAATGACCAAGTCATGGTGAACATCACACCATGTTATTCGTCTACCATAAGATTCAGAAAGTATAGTTTGTAATATTACAAAAAGCCTAAGTTTCAGAGTTCTAGCTAAAAACAGCAAATCAAGAATAATGTCAATTTCAGTGTACAGTGGTCAATTTTTAAAATTGCTCCGATTTGGATAAAAAATGGTGCAAATTTATTGGTGGAGCTCATAGGAGAAAATTAAGGAATAGTTTTGAGTGCTCAATGCTGCTTAAGAAAGTAGGGGTGGTAACAAGGACCAATCCCATTGAATGTTCCATGACGTTACCTTTGTGCCCCTACAATCGGAAACTAAGCATTTAAGACAGCAAAACTATTCCTTATTTTAATCCATGACGGCCATCCATAATTTGCACCATTTTTTATCCACATCGGAGTAACTTTTAAAATTTACCCCTGTTACCCTGAAATTGACCCTATTATTGAATTTTGCTGTTGTTTTAGCCTATAACTCTGAAACGTTAGGCCTGTAATATTCCAAACTATACCTTTTCTGATCCTTATTGGTAGACACATACATAGGGTAGGGGGGGGGGGGGGGTGTGGGTGCTTTTCAACCGATTGGATCAATTTACAAACTTGACCCCTGTACAAACGTTGTTTTTGGCCCCCTCTCCTTAAGGCACCACTTTGCGGCACTTAAGAATCACGTTTAGGGGTTCCTGTCATCCTGTCATCATAATTAATCACTCAAACCATTTGTCACTTGATATGGTTTAACAAATTTGTGGCTAGCTCCAGGGCTATGGTTGGCAACATTCGGTGCCAAAAAATTGAAGTCATTTCAAGGCCATGCCGGGTCTTTCAAGGTCAAAGGGAATTAAAATTGGCTATATCCCTTGTAAATGTGGTAGGAGAATGAAACTTGTTGGGTGTGGTCAACCTTCAGTGCCGAAAAATTTGAAGGTCATTTCAGGGTCATGCAGGGGTCCATCAAGGTCAAATGGATTAAATTTGCTATAGTCCTCTGTCTAAAGTTGTGGTAGGATGATGAAACTTGTGTGGGGTTGTGGTCAACATTCATGGTGCCAAAAATTTGAATGTCTTTTCAAGTCAGCAGGGGTCATTCAGGTCAAAGGGAATTAAATTGCTATAAGCCCTGTCACTTTGGAAGGATGAGAAACTCTGGTTGGTGTGGTCAAATTCATGCTGAAGAAATTTAAAGGTCCATTTCAAGTCAATGAGGGTCAATTCAAGGTCAAAATGGGATAGAATTGCTATAACCCTTGTCAAATGTGGTATGATGAATAAAACTTGGTGATTGTATTCAGTCATTCACTGCCAAAAAATGAAGGTCATTTCAAGGTCATGTGGGTCATTCACGGTCAAACCACTAAGTAGGTGTAGGATGATGACAACTTGGTGGGGTGGTTGTTCACAGTGTGCAGTGCCAAATATTTTTGATGGTCCCATTTTCAGTCATGTGGGGTCATCGAAGGTCAAATTCCATATACATGGTAGTATGTTCATGAAACTGATCCCTCATTGCCAAAAATTTTAAGGGTCAGTTCAAGTATCGTGGGAGTTATTCAAGGTCAACTACCTCAACTGGTAGGTCATGAAACCTTGTGGATTTGGTCAACATTTTTTAAAAAAAACACGAAATTGTGAACCATTTCAAGGTCAAGTAGGGTCATCTGAGGTCAAAGCACTGCAAATATGTTTTAATGCCAATGTAGTCAACATTTGAATTACCGTCAATTGCAAACTGCTTAGTCCTAGGGCGCAACAGCCTCAGTGGTTTGAGACCACTTATTTTCCATCACAATGCTCCCTGTGATCTTAAAATTAGACATTCCCTCCATTTCTAATCAACTCCGCGACGGGCGGGGGGCCTTTGTGGTTGGAGAACCCTGTATAAGATAAGTTTTGGCTGTTATTTTTGGATATAAAAAGATCCAATTGGGCTTTTCACACAAAGGTGGTACAAATTTCAGAAGGAAGTGCTCAACATCAGCTGTCCAACCACAAAATTAACCTGACTACTGTGTTTATTATGTAAAACTCATGCAAAACTGATGCACATTTACATTTTCGCAGATGGTCCATTACTGTGTACTTCGTCGTCACAGTATTATTTGTTTTTGTGTTCTTGTGGTTGCAGTGATACTGTAAAAGTGGAAATTTTTTCGCGCTTTTTCGCGCACTTCTGATCTAGTGCGAAATTAAAAACCCCTCGAAAATTTTTATTTTTGTGTGGTAGGTCCTATGTAGGATCGCCTGAAAAGAGCGAATTTAAAAAACAAGCAAAAATGTGAAAAATTGCGAACGCACAAACTTACACACGCGACGAAAATTATTCACTTTGAACAGTACTTACTCAGAAAAGGATTGCAAATGTTTGCATTTCAAAAGAAAATTACTGAACTGGGTTGTAACAGATACTGTTGTCACCAGAATGTCATGTAACATTAATTAACCTTACTATTGCCTGTTCATCTTGCATGCTTTCTTAGCCTTTGTCCAGAGGGATGTTTTGAATCAATCCCACAATGCATGCAATGTGGCCTATACGGTCTAAACTCATGTCAGTACTTCTGGGATAAGTGTTCCAAAAGTTACAAGAACTACAGAAATTTCATGACCATGCATAAAATTCCCTAAGTCCTAGCACCCTGTGGGCTAAAATAAGTGTAAGTCAGGTTTATTATGTGTTAAGAATAGGATTTTGTGGCATCACATGATCTTAATTGAGTGAAATTTCCCAAAACTGTGCATTGTGGGATTGGGCTCAATACAACCCTCTGGCCCATTTCCATAACCTTAACAATTGCCTCTACCATTCGATTTTTGTTACTAATGTTTATAGGACCCATTCTGGATAATTGCAATGCTAATATTTGTCGAGGCAAACGTTTGTACATTGCTTAAAAATAAAATTGCATGTATATTAGATTACAACTTACGTATTACTCTATAAAATTGGATTGATTGAGCCCAAATTTATGGTCAAGCTAAATGAGTTATGTCGAGCTAATGAGGCGAGAGCCACTGAGCCCAATATTTTAAACTTATATAGCGAGGAAAAACCAGTTAATTTTTAGGCAAAATGATCAGATTTTATGATGTTTCGGATCCTTTTTTCAACACTCGACTCACTATAATCAAGGTGACAGGATGAGTAATGTTCCCCTCCAAATGGGTAGAGAAATAAGGTTTGTCCATTACTCTACTGGGATCGAACCCTGGCTTTTTCTCGTGTTAAGCTTCGCAATAGCTTAGAATTTTTCCAGACCCAGAAGTATACGGAGTGATTTAATTAGCTCTTCACACCGTGTAATAGACGTGTGCTCATTGTAGGGCGCAGCTTACCAATGACATTTAAAAGTCAAATAGCCGTGTGTTTTCAAGTGATACCATCGCTTGTACTTCTGCTCCGACAAAGTGTCCGACATGTAAGCGGGAAACTAGGTTCAGATTTCGGTTTGATATAAGATTTTTTCCATTTCTTTGCCACTTTCATTAGTAGTTTTGTCTCAAAATTTTGTGTTACTGTCAATGCCCTAAAACATTAACAATCAAAGAGTAGTGGTGTATTTTGCTTGGGAGGAAAAACTGTGTAAAAAACTGTCACCGTTTTCCTCCCCCATCCCCTCCCATACAAACTGTAAATTGGCCAACTGTCAACTTTGACCAGTATTTCCAAACAGGGATTTTTCTTTAAATATCTGGCAACAGCCCAAATGGAACTAATCAAGCCTAATTTAAATTGGTTACTTATATCATTCTGAACAAAGTAATAGACATATGGACCATTCTATATAGGCCTGACTGATTTCTTTCACCTCCATGAATTAGACCAAGAATCCTCCAAATGTAGCTTTGAGTCCCAGGTTTTTGAAAATGAGTTGCTTTTCCATGTGAGGCCCTGAAAAAGTGATCTTTGCTACCCACAACTGCTTTTGCTGAAAAAGTACCATGCAATTTTGGAAATTGGTACAGAATTGCAAGTTATCAGTAGTAAGCTTTCAGAATCATACTGTTTGGAGTGATATCGCACTGTGCTGTGTTTCTGCAGTGTGGAGTAATGCCTGCAATTTTTGTGTGCTTTGGATGTTTTAATCCGTCCAGTTTTTGCATTTGGTGTGATGTGTAAATCCCTCTTGCTGCTAGTGGGTTTGTGAATGAAGTGTAGCCATTAACATGCAGTGACAATCTCAAAACCCCCACCTGGCTTTTCATACATCTTTTTCTTATTGCCTAAATTGAATCATTATTCAATAACCAGTTGGAATTCAGCTTCCAAATTTTTAGCTGTAGTGCTCTGCAGTGCGACACATTGACACTTACACATATGCTGATTTGGTATAATTCAAATAGTTCCATTGTGACTAATTGTTAGGTAGTACTAAAGAGTTACTGTTTTGTCATCTTTAAAACATTACTCTTAAAGGGGGCCTTGTTCCGATTTGTCTGTCGTGTTTCCTGCTTTGAGAGCTGGCAAACCTGCATGCACTTGCCACCAAGTATTATGGGAAACAACTGAGTTTTATTATTGTCATAAATGACAATCCATCTTTCAATTCCCTATTCATCACTGCTTATATTGATGGTTAACCATTAAAATGGTACTTGGCTTTATTCTGGGAAAGTAATGCATTGAAAGGGTGTAAATTCCGAGACAAGGAGACCATTACTTCCTTTAACTTGATACTAAACTAATAATACTTCGGGTATTTTTTAGAGTGTCCCCAAAGAGAACGGAACAAGCACCTTCTTAAAAATCCTGTTTATTTTTCCGCCTCCACATTGAAATTTTCAACCGTAAATTGGAATATTGTAAAATGAGTTAAGTGCTAACTATTTTGTGGATGATTTTTTATTTTACGTTTAATAAGTTTTTTTCTCAAATTCTTTTTAAGAGCCCGAAGTGACCAAAAACATTTTCTCACAAGGAGCAGGGGTCGACACTTCACATCGAGCCCCAAAATTCAGTCAAGTACATGCACAGTTTCTGAACCACTATTTGCCTCTTCAAATACATCACACTTATCATGCGTATTATTTCCTTGCGGAAAGAAACACGAGGTGACAGTCGCATCACTTAAACAACAGTTATCAGAGCTGCCAGTTTTCCATTTTTTACCGGAAATCCAGGTTTTTAACAACCCCAAAAACGTCCGGTTTTATATTCCTGTTTTTTTTGTTTGTTAGTACAGATTTAAAAAAAAAACCCGGTTGTTCTCCCGGTCGTCTGGTAAGCCAAAAATAAATTAAATGATGTGATTTAACGACGAGCCTTTAGTGCTATATAACACTCCCCCTCCGCAACTAGAAATTTACACGTGTCGTGGGTTTCCGACTCGATCGACACCCCGTAACCATTCACAAGAAAATCTTAGACGGGTCCCGTAAGCGATCATCCTACCCTCGTGTAAGTAGTTGATCAGCGAGGCGCTCGCGAATGTGTGTAGCATGGTTTTGTCCTTAAAAATCGATAGAAAAATTGAAAATTTTAAATTTGTTTGAACGGACTGATGATTTACAATCGATAGATGAAATATAAAGATAAATGGAACTGGTCATGGTTTGAAGAGACGATGACACCGACTTATTTATCAGAGTACATGAGAACTTAAACCAACTGGACTGGTGGCCATGCAATGACATGGCTGGACCGTCACCATGATCAACGATCATGTGTAGAAACGCGCGATTTATGGATCGTCGGGGAATAAAGCGATCAAGGATCAAAATCTCATGCATAAAGATTACATCAAGAAACATGGAGGCATGAATAGTTACCAGCTGTTGTTTCAAAGCCGCTGTTGTGAAACAATCAGCTGCAAGGCTAGGTATGCCATTTACGTTCAGCCCATCATGTCATGCATGTTCAGTCTTGACCTTGATATCCTGACATTGATTTGAAAGTGAACAGAGAAAATTGTCAACAGATAAGCCAATTTTTCAATGAAAAATGACCATTTCTGTTTTGAAATATCATGTATTTTTTCACAAGAAATTTGTACTCCAGATGACTTTAGGTGATCTTAAAAATGCTAAGATCCAGGAGCTCCGGGAGCGCTGCCCCCTGGGCCCCCCCGGGGCTTCTGCCCTTGAACACCACCAGGGGGCCCTTAGGCGCGCCCCTCCTGGACCCCCGGTCCAATTTTCAGGGTTTTTTCAATCAGGTGCTGGCATGAATCTGAGTTATGTACCTTTAGCAATAGGTCACCAAGACAACTGTGTGTAAATGCCTCTGAAAGTATTTTTTATAAAAACAGCTTGTGAAAAGCTTTGGCATAAAAATGACGGAATTATTGCATATGCACAGCTGTATTTGTCTCTAAACAGGTCCAAGTCATTGATCACTTGCTCATTGTGAATGTCCTTATTTTGACATTTCTTTATATAGTACAAGTTTAATTTAAAACTAAGGATTTTATCAATGAAATAATTCCTGCAGCTTCTATGAATTTTGGCCCGAATGTTTTGCTCCAGGACCATATGTCCTGGAGCATAATCTGGAAAAAATCTAAGTCAAATATGGTCACGGAGCATATTTTGAATATGCTCCTGGAGCAGTGGAGAAATATTGTAAGTCAATATTCCTCAGGACCATATGGTCTGGATCAGAATTTCGGGCCAAAATATCATATGGGCATTCTGCAATAATTGGTATACATCTCACAGGAGAAATCTCTAGCATCCCATGATGCTTTGCATCCCAATCATTTCCCCATAAAACACAAGTGATCTTATAGATAATCCTTTGATATCAGAACAGGTGCTATTACAATTTGTGCAAAACCGATCATCATGTAGCCTATGTGACAGATTTGTTTCCGGTACTTAGAGGATGTATGACCAGTGTTCCCATAGAACGTCTTCCACCTTTCGGCTTAGCGGTCCATCTTGCCGGTAATTGCAAAGTCCATTCCAAAATTGTTGGAGACTTTAAATCTAAAGAACGACATGCATGTTTGAAATTGCACACAAGTATGGTCACCTTGAATAGTAAAAGACTTTGATGTCCGGGTAGTACATTGATCTGAATGATGATACTACGGGAACTAACACCTTTTTTATAGTTATGCATGAGTAGGTGAAAAACCTCTATGCAAGCTGTTTTTGTTGCCCAATGGTCTTGTGTGGATGGCAAGAGGGCTGTTTTAACTTGGTCTGACGCAATGTGGGTGCTTTACAACCTTGTTAAAGGCAAGTTTAACTTGGCATCTGGGGTATTTTTTTTGTTGCCCCATAGATAATATCAAGAGTTTTTGACTCGCAGCTTCTACTGAAAGTTTGCCTTAAGAATAGGGCATCATGGTTGTTCGGCTAAGATTTCTCCTTCGATAAAAGCTAATACATTGCTGCCACCATGTTACATTTAGACCACTCGCACTGTTTTATTTAGTTCATTATTTAATACCCAATTTAAAGTACCGCCTGTAACAACCCTATATTTGTAGGTTTTGTTGCATGTTGTGTTTCATCGTTAACTAACATGTCAATCGGCATACGGACTGCACGAACCAGCTCCTATTACGATTATGGAGGTAAGAGGTATTTGCTGTATTCTACCACGAAGGATAGGGTTCAATCAATGTGAAATGGTTCTGTTAAAGACAAATTTAAAGAAAAAATGTTTTGTGCTGTGTCATTCTCAGTCTGCCTATCAATTTTCTGTCAAGGTAACACTTGCTTTTCACCACCACATCTATTGTAACGCATACTTAACTGAAGGACAAATGCATGGACCATAATCTAGACCCTAAATTCCCTTGCCAACCTACAATAAACCATTAGTTGGTATCCTAATTGGCATTGATGACCATCCATAGTAAGTTAGCATATACCAAAACATTCCAATTGTTTTGTCCCTTCCTTTACCAAGTGAAAAAAATTAAAAATTCAAATTTTACCTTTTAAAAAATTGGGGAGTTTTTTTTTATTCTTTTTATTTTATCTATAAGTGCTATAGTTTATGCGTAAACATCAAATTTCAAGTGTTTTATTGCAATATTTCATTGATGAGTCTAATCGTCTTATGGTTGCAGCGCCTCAGCGGATGCCCTATTATGGAGGTAGAAATGGGTTGTCAGGGTAACAGGTGTTGTACAGGTGGAAGATAATACCAGATTACTGCTCATGACGTATAAGAAAATTGTTCAAAAATAGTACGTAGGTTTTTTAAATAAGAAATGCTTCGATTTAAATAATATGGCATGTTAAGGGCGTATACCAGAGGGTGGTGTATTCAGTCCCTCCCACAAAGCACCAGTATTGGGAAATTTCACTTCAATAAGGTCATGTGATCTCACAAAAATCCTATTAACACACAAAAACACTGACTTTGACACACATTTTAGCCCAAGGTGCTAGTACTTCAGACATTTCAAGATCATGAATAAGTTCCTTATCACTTTTTTTTTTCTTAAACAACTTGAACACTTTTTATCCCTAAGTACTGACATGCATTTAGTACAGTGCAGTATATGCACATTGCAATGCATTGTGGGATTGATTCAAAATACCCTCTAGGAGTGTACATTTCAGTAACACAATATGAATTTTGATTGTAGTTATGTTTTGAGAAAATTCCTCATGCATGGATTGGAATTGCCCATCCATTAGGAATTTTCTGAACAATTACAGCACCAGGCCTGTGAGAGTTAAGCTTTTTAGCAGATTTCAGCTTTTTAATTCCAAAAAGTAAAAAGATTGGCTTTTTCTTCATTTTCAGCCTATTTTTGACACTTGTGCTCAGTTTTTTGGCTTTTTTAAGCTACTTTTCAAAACCCCTTTCAAATGTCTGCAGCACACTTTCAGAGTATGTTGAAAGGGAAAAAGTTAGTCTTGTTCAAGACGCTCGTCCGTGTCCCCTTTCCGAGGTACATTGCCCGTATATAATCATTGGTGTTGAACCCCCCCACCGAGGCCTTAGCTGAGCACATGCAAACTCTTGCACATGAGATATAAAACAAATGATCTCAGAAATCTAGTCCTACCCCTGGGCCTTAGCATGTCGCCCAAGTCAACACCACACAAGAATCTCCTCCCATAATAGAAATTGTTAACTTCCTCGAATCGCTCACAGCGAGGCGGAGCTGGAGAGCTAAGCCGCAGACATCTGTGTTGGAATCCGGATACTAAAAATAGCCATGGCTATACAATGCGTTTGGTCAAAATTACTATTGCTTTACGGTAGTTCACTGGCGATATAGTTCAGATTCAGACTGCCTTGAACAAGGCTATGAAAAAGTCACTCATGTAGAGGACTAACCCTTGTTTAAGCCCGGGTATAAAGTCAGACTCCCTCTTGAATACCAGCTCAGATTCTTTCCTGCAAAGATCGGCATACAGGAATGTAAGAGGCCATAGCTAATGCAGGGATTATAGTTGATCGACTGCCATTAAGGACGTGGATGTTCAAACACAAGACGTATGCCTGAAGCTTATTCTCCAAAACTAATGTGACCTTTTTACTGCTACAACTAACTGAAAGGCCCGATATATCCCTTGAGGGCGATTCCCTGGGTTTACCACTTTTGAAATTTGGAAGTACCTTCCTGGGAAATGCCTCTTGGGGAATCTGAGCTGATTGAAACTGTTGATAATGACACTGACAGATTTTTTTTTTTTTTTGAGAATACATATTTCCCATAAATTACACTTAATTGTAGACCAAATACCGAGAACGTTTCGAAGTGTATTGGACAAATTAAGCACGAAAGAAAACCCGCAAACTTTGTTTTGAACTTGCCCATTATTGTATTTTCCGTCACATTTTATACTTACCTCATTGAGTACTTCTTGGCCATTTCCCCGTGTCACCGAGCTTATCCCACCCGATAAAGTTTTGAGCCGTCCGCCCCCCACGGCGGCCAGCGGCCATGTTACAACCTTTAACCCCAGTAAATTTCCGGGTGAATCGCGGGAAACACTTTCTGCGATTTTTGTATTATAAACCGAGCGAAATTTACCTTTTTTAGTGAAATGTAATACGAATTATGAGTTGAAGAAGAATCAGCACGACTCTACACTTCCCGAGGAGATGGCTAATCGTGGTTTTAAATGTTGTAAACCCGAAATTTCGCCAGTATATTCTCGGTAAGTGAGTCGGTGCAAATTCTGCACCCTTGGTAAGTTGGTAAGTTGGTTTACAATTGTGTATCGTAGCCTAGCCTGACCCTGCGGATCGCTTCGGGCGACAGTCACTCGGGTATATAGGCTTTTATCATTGTATTGTTGATCCTTGAGTGCTTCGGGCACCGGGACACAATGTTGTTTTGGATTTCTGACGACTGACTATCTTTTAGGAAGCAAAGTGCAGTCAGAAATTATAATTAGTGATACTACATGTACTAAGCAATATTTTTTTGGTGTAGTTACATGAACTTCTCTATTGTGTGATGACTATAGTTTAGCTAAGGTTGTACATCACATTATAATTCTAACTGTATAGCCTAGGGTTTTCTGGCTATGGATAAACAAGACGAAATCCCATCCACATATCTCTTAAAAGCTCTTAGACCCCTAAGAAATTTTTACAAAATCGGTCTTTTCCAGGAATTTTTTTGTGTCAAGTGTTTCCGTGCTTTTCCTGACCACAAATTTTATGTCGTTTCAGGTCACGAATCAGCCAGCGAGTATGGCGCAGCTGGTCGGCCAGCAGCCAGGGAATACCCAGAGACCAGGGCTGAATATGGTAGGGAAGATCCATACGGAGCACCAAGGGATCGCTACGGTGCAGCACGGGATCCACTATCCAGAGAACCACTGGCCCGTGAACCTCCACCACATGAAGCGGTTTCAAGGGAACCTTTGAGCCGAGAACCCAGAGGGTAGGAAATGAATGGCGTAATTTTGTAATAGGTTATCTGTAGGGAAAACATTTGGATACATCTTGCATGTGCCACATGCAAGACTAGATGGATATTAGACCAAATAGATAGACATTCTGGTTGTTAAATTGATGTTAGACTAAATGGTTGTTAGACAATATGGGTTTAGACTAATTTAAGTTAGACCAAATGGCTATTAGGCCAAAAAAAAATTGTTGTATTGGAGTAACCCGCCCAACCCTAGTTTTGAAAAAAAAGCCCTGTACAAAAGTATACCTACCCTAATTTTTTTTATTGATTTTCAAAAATCTAATTTTTCAAGTTGTTTTTACCCTGATTTTTAACCGATTTTCTCAATATTTTGTGTTCTGGTGTAACTTTGGCAACTTCTCTTTAAGATTTTCAATAATAAGAGTCAAAAGTATCAATATTATTAACATTACATAGACTATGTGTGATGATTTGATGTAGTAATGTATTATTAAAAAAAAGCCACCCGCCCTACCTATTTGAAAATTTCTTGTTACTCCAATACAACAATTGTTTTTTTGTGGCCTTTGTCCAAATGGGATTAGACCAAATGGCAATAAACCAAATGTTTTGTGGGACACAAATTTGGAAGTTTGTAAATTTGCTGCGACTTCAGAAATTTGCCTTACTGCAGTGTCTATATCTAGAGACTAAACAAAATAACTAAACTTTAATCCCTAGTTATTCCCGGGACTATCCCGCTGCTGGTGGCCGTGACCCCTATGCTGCCGCATCCAGGGATCCTTACAGTGCACCAGCCGCAGAGCGATCTAGCTACGATTACCCAGCACGAGAAGATCCCTATGCTGCAAGGTCGGCAGCCCCAGCCAGGTCAGCTTACGAAGAACCCAGACGAGAGGCACCCAGAGATTATGAACGCCCAGGAGCAGACAGAGGATATGGCAAAGAGTACTCGGCATATGGAGGTATGATTGACTGAAATGACTAAAAGTTAATAATTAGTTACTCTTAAAGGTGCAACAAGAGATTTTAAGTCATCAATATTTTCTATGATATGAAGTGATTTCATATAGAGTAGACACGCAATAGATTCTCTACCTTTTATATGGCTACAGAAATACTTAAAATGAAAACAAAAGATGATTTGTATATGCTTATATTTCAATAGAAAAAACTATATGGCTTGAATTTCCTATTTGCTCCTATAGGAAATTAGTAATTTAACAACTTTTTTACCAAAACATTTCTCAGCTTCATCAGATGTGGATATTTTTGATAGAATCAGAATTTTCACATTTTTAGGGACACCTGTTATTTTAAATCTCTTGTTGCACCTTTAATACTTGTATCAAATTGAAAAGTGATCTATTTTTAAGTAGGGTTTGTTTCGGATTACAAGATGTTCTGAACCTGGCAAATTCCCCTGCTTTAAAGATCCCAGGACATGCAAATAGAATTGATGTGGTTTGTGTCAAGTCTACAAGGAGGGACCAGAAAGCATTCAATATTTGGGTTGGTTGGTGATGACATCATTAGTGAAACTATTGATTTTTCAGAGAGTAATAGAAAATTCCAGGTGACTGGTGTGAATCTATTCATGACACGGACTTAAAATCAATAGTTTCACTAATGATGTCAATGCCACTGGTAGTGTATTTTTTCTGGCCCGGTTTATTGGAATAGATTGTCCCATAAAGATTTGGAGTAGGTTTATCTCATTTCCTGGGACCGTTAAGAATGATAGATATTTCCCACTTCACATGTTCGAAAGTCTAATTTATTATAAAACGGGAATAAAACAAATATCAAGATTGACAGTTAAGAACTGATTTGGATTGTGTATTACAGTAGCTATATCCTGCACAAATTTCAGGAAATTCCATTGCCCATAAACTAGACTTTCTTTAAAAGTTAGCTTACATAAAACTCTATGAAGATTCTGCAATAGAGGGCACTATAATGTACAAGTCATGACCTCTGTAGACCTGCATGGCAAGATTCTTGTCATAGATTTCTCATTTACAGGTTGGATTGCTCTTGCATTGATGAGTTGTCAAAATTGTGTTGCCACTGCTTAAAATTTTCAACAAAAAAAACATTTGCATAGGATCAAGCAGTTCACTTCATCCATACCAGCTAAAGCTTGTGGCATCGATAGCCTTAACTCTACCAAACGCCACAAAAGGCCAATTCATTGAGTGCGAAAATGCAGCGTGTCCCAGAAGTAGCGATTGCGTCATTAAGCACTCATATGGGCGCAAAATCTCTAGCCGGGTCAGCGACACCGTCGTAGTATGGTATCCCCTGTCATCGGGCCCCTGGTTCCAGACCCGACCCGAATTTCTGACTTTCTCTTTCCCTTTTCCTTCACTCCCTTGCGGCTAGAAACAGATGGGCCATTAGGGGTAAAGAAAAAAGTGTAGTACATATGATTGAGTAGAAGTCATTGAGATAAACCTTTTATCCTCAACATAAGGTCTGTACTTGGAAGTTAAGAACAAACCTCAGTGGGTACACTTTCTTAAATAAGCTGCTTTATGCCTCCATTATTTTTTCCCAGAGCAATCCAGGACTGCAGATCCCTACAGCCGAGCTGCACCAGAGAGGGATTACGGAGGTAATGTACCTTGGCATTGAGTGCCAGTTTTACTTTTCTAACACAGCACACTGTAGGCATAACAATGGTTTCAAAAGCTTTGCATTAATTGACAAAATCTGTACGATGTTTGTACCTCATTGGGGCAACAAAAATATGTATGGACTCTGCTCTCACTACACGGCCGTTTTCTTAGTCGCGTGGTAGCCTATACAGCAGCTACACCGTGTCTACCGCGGCAGCTACTGTACAGTACAACAGCCAGGACTAGTTGCAATGAAGTAGCTGCAAGATAGGGCTGCCAAAGTACAGAGTTATTAGGTATACAGTGATGTGTCTACTCTACAGTACCTACCCCGATGGCTACCCTTTAGTTGCCCACTAGGTGGAGAGAAGGTGATATGTTGTAGACAGTACCAGAGTAGACATGCAGCTACCACATAGCTACCTCGCGGTAACTAGGATGCCATTTTGATAGTGGATGAAATGAGGGTGCTATACACTTGGTTTCTGTTCAGCATTTTTTGATGTTTTTTTAAGAAAATCATTACAAAATCAAATCGGGCATCATCAAAAAACCCCATATTCACACGCTTTTAATTAAAAAAATGCAAATATGTGCCAAAAATATCTAAAAAACAAAATTGGCCATGAGAAATACCACGACGGGGCAGACAGCCGCTGTGTGTACACTATCCGTCTATGCGGCAAAAATGCACGGAATCCTGGCCGGCGAGTGTACGTCTAGTGGGTAGGTAATCCATGTCTACTCGGTGGTAGCTGTGTGGTAACTACCATGAAGAAATTGGCCGTGTAGTTAGTGATGCTGGAAACTATCAGAGTACTCGCCAGTCAGTTAATGCAACTATAAACTACTGTTCTCGAGTATCAAATTAAAGCCCCTTAAAAGGTTTGTCTTGGAAACAAATGCAACAAGGTACTGGTTTTGGGGTGGGGGAAAGTTAAATCTATGCAGTTCTTTTCCCAACCAACTTGATGACATTAACAAAGTTGTCAGGTTGGGGTCAAAACAGTTTCCTTGAATCAACTAAGTGATTTCTACTATCTTGGTTCTGGATCTGGATACCTGACAAGTGAGAACAGGTTTACTTTAAATGCTGTGAAGCTTCATTTTGCCGAAAGTTGTCTTGCCAGCTTCGTTTTTCAAACGTAGGCGTCATATGAAGTACGCCATAGTGCAATGTAACCAGCAAAGGGCTATTGAACCATTGTTTTGCCTACAGTGTACAGTACACCATTATTCACCACGCAGTTACACAGTACACACACAAAACACAATGATTTGAGAAAGTGAAATATGGAGATTTATCATGATGGCAAAACCATGTTCATATGCAATATGTTAGGGTCTCAGTTCATTTATGCACATATTTTATTGAACTTAGCCTGGAGGAATGAGGATGACACTGATCTGTTCAGTGTTAGCTGGAATATGCCCCACTTTTGCCACATCCTCCACACGCACATTGGCTTCTATTCACAAAATGGACAGAATTCAGTCCCAGACTAAAACTAAAATGGTGTTTAATTCCACTATGAGTAGTACTGAGTGGGCCAAGAGTTTATTTTGGCACATTTAATCTTGGAAATTTCATCCCACTTTGGTGTGCTGTGCTCTATACCCAGTGCTCCAGCTGTGGTAGTATTGCACCCATGCTTACGTCAATTGACAATGTTCAGTTTTAAAGCTATATCCAGGTCAGGAAAAAATGCATATTTCCCAGGAAGACGTCACATTGCACATAGATTTCTCACCATTTTTTATTATGTATTTCTTTATCTGAAACGTCAAGATTTCCCTCCAAATAGGTCAAATTTCCCAGGAAGGAGCTTCCTAGATTCCCCATTTTTTTCCAACCACGGCTATATCGGTTGGTTGACTGTCAGTGTAAATTGCCCTCCTTTATACTGGCTTAAATTTCATGTCAAAAATGCCTAATTATATACTTTAAATAAACTAGAACAATTATATTCTGAACAAATACACAAAAAACAAAGTGTAAGCACATTCCTGTTAACATTAAAATGTATGTATGATACAAGTGAATTACATTACTAAAATTCTATCTGACCAGCTATGTGTTTTAGGTCATGCTGCCATTTTGGTTTTGATAAATTTTTGACCAATTTGTACTGATCAGGATAGAAGGAAGAGCAAGATTGTCTACAGAACGCAATTCATTCATAAAATACACCATTCGTTAGTTAATACTACATACTTATTACTCCTTTCTGGTAACTGGTCTATAGTGTTATCTGGGCAGCATGAGGGAAAATCTTTTTAAATGTTCCTTTTGATAAAAAGAAAAGCTTTTATCTATTTATGCCAAGAAATGTTTTTTGTTACCAAGTTATAAAAATATGAAAAAAATTGAAAAATGACTCAAATAGTCAAGAAACAAGATGCATTCAAAAGTGGGGAAATACAGAGCACCAATAGCTTGAAATCCACAGCAAAGTTAAAATGCCAACTTGTATCGCGTGTATGCAAGTCAATAATGTTTGTATTCAACCAAATTGCTGCTCTATAAATACAAAATGAAACATTGTTCATACTTTGTTTTAGAACGAAAGGTTCTGCTTTTCAGGCTGAAGTTGGAATAATTAGCTTGGAACAAAGTAATGCTGCAAAATATGAGAAATGTAACCACACTTCATAAAACCAAATTCTACACTTAAGAAAATGATGTGCAACCGAATAATAATAGCATGACATTTATTTCCAAGAAATGTGTTTACACCTGTACACAACTCAAAGCAAAATCACTGAAATGAAAACATGTACAAGACAATTTATTCAGTGAAAGTACTTGGGAATGTTTGTCAATTGAGAATATGAACTTTAAAAAAAAGTGTTAAGATGTCATGTAGAAATTTTTGTGCTCCCAAAACACACTTCAAAAGAACCAGGAATTTTTATGTTAAAACTTTTTATTTTTGCTTCCAGAAGTGAAAACATTTACAGGTATATACATGCGATAACTGTGATTGTGATAACTGCTATTAATTAAACATGTACAAACAAAATTGACTAAAAATATTTCTAGCTGCCAGTTAGAATTTTGCCTTAAAGTTACTATCAAAAACTTCAAACAATTGTACATGTATTCGTTGTTGGATTCTAATTCCAATTTCAAATTAAAAAGAAAAATGCATACTCTTTGCATATTTCAAGCATACAAAATGTACCATCAAAAATGCTAAAAAGTGCAAAACTCTTTGCCCTAAAATGTTTTCCAATGATCCTGAAAGATGATTTAAATTCAAAGTGTTTTCAGATTGAATTCAAAATGTACTTTGATATTGAAAGTCTAACAAATGACATGTGGATTTAATTGTACTGATATAAAGCATACCATGTTAACCAAGACTTCTTTCTCAATACCACTCTTTGCCTAATCCCTAAACAGGTAGCGCGCCAGCCTCACGTTATGAAGGATACGGCTCACGTGATCCATACAGGGACTCGCGTGCAGACCGTAGTGATAAAGCCCCATATGGCTCACGCGATCCATACGCTGCAGCCGGGGCTCCACCAGCAACACGTTCTGGCAGAAATGGAGGCCCCATGGGCGGAGCAGGAGGAAGGGGCTATGAAAGGCGCTACTAAGCGCCCTCTAAAGTGTCAAGATTGCCAGGGTCAGCAGCAGATTTTATTATCCGTGTAAAGGTTGAAATGTTAAAAAAATTGCACTCGGTGTTAACATTGCATCGTACTAAGAAGCCTCTCGCAGTCAAAGAACAAATTTTACTCTCAACCAGGAAAAGCAGAGGCAAAGTTTTGGCTACATTTCCAAGTTATGGATGCACCTAATTTCATATTGTTAAAGGGACTCTAAAGAAATATCCATGCTTATAAAGTACAAACACTGGCTGAACTGAAATAAGAATCATTCCCAAAATGGTTGGTAAAGTACATGTTAAAAAATCATGATAATAACAACTTTGCAATTAAAATGTGGAACTCAAAAAAAAAATGCCGTGAACATAATGAAAATGCTACCTCCCTCTTCAGAACTCGCCTAGAAAATTGAATCAAGTTGCCAGAATAATGTACTGTTGTACCTTCTGATGTTCAATGTTTTGTGTAACGTTTTAGTCAAAAACTAGGTAGTACTCCTTAACATTTGTTATTGCACAATGTTTATACGTTTGGTTGATTTATAATGGTAGCTAAATTCGGTATTCGTTATTTTAAGACTGATGGCAAAAAAGCTTTTGTTTAATCAAAAATGTGCATTTCAAATGTTTCAAAAAGAAACTTACATATGAAAGTAATCCGGTATACTTGGAAAAAAATGAATAAAACTGGTTTTTGGTGGTGTGGGTTTTTAAACTGCTTTTGAAAAAATTAAAGATAGCCATCAAAGAAAAATCTAGTTTATATTTTAAGAAGTATCAACGTTGATGCATTTCATTTTTTTACGCTGTATATATTAATGTATTTAATTTTCTTTTAATTTGTATGCCACTTGTAAACCAGAATCATCAAATTCTGTGAAAAAATATTGAAAGTAGTTAAATGTTAACATTTTGTACTAGTGGGTCTCTCCGTATAGCATTATGAGCATTAAAAATTGTGATCTGCTTTAAATTCTCACACTTTTAAAACAATTGCTTTTGTCCTAAGCAGACAGTTTTTGTACAGCTGAATTTTGATGCTTTATTCAGTAGAAACGAACCAAATTAGGAATGTGCACAAGTATTCAGGTTAAAGGTAAGCCAAGGAAAAAAACAAGTTTGAGTTAAAAAGAAACAAATGGAAGTAAATGCAGTGTTTATTAGAAACATGGTGAGAAAAATTAAACTTGACGCAGCATTTCTCAAATGTACCTAAAATTGTGAACTTGACAAGTAGCATAAAATGCTTCCAAAATTGCACCTTTGCAGTTATAAAACAAAGTGGAAAATACAAGTTATTTTATGGGTATGACCATTCAAAGTAATGTAAATCAAAAACCGAAATGATCAATGATATCATATTTTACACTTCAATGGTCACCTTCAAATTCATGACTGATAAAAGATAAATGGAAATTCAAAAAAAAAAAAACTTCATTGCCATGAAAAAATATACAGTATGATTGTGTGCACAAATTGTATCAATTGTAATTCTTGTCTTAGATCCTTGTAATCGTTTATTTTTTACTGTAGTGAATTTTTAATAAAACTTGTAATAATTCAGTGTAATATAAGTGAAAAAGTTGACAAAATCAAATAAAATAATGGATGTGAAAGGGGTAACCTCAATATCATAGTCATGCACTTGTCCTGAGAAGTTATTAGTGTCAATGTACCAATACAAAAACAACAATTATCGGGGTTAGTTTACATGCCCCCGTTTTTCATTTTGAAACATCAATTCACAAACATTTTAACAGTGTGGTAGTGGATGTTGAACCGCGAGTATCTGAAAAACCTGTTAAATTGCTAACTCGAGTCGCATCAATTCACTGTTGCCAGAAAACAAAATATTATAGCATCTATTGTTGATGGCTGTATTTCACACTTCTGATCTCGTTAACAGTAATTGTAGAGACTCGGCTCTGGCTTGCTTCAAATTAAAGACAAAACTACAGTCTCGAGCCCGGTCTCTCTCACTCTCGCGGCATAGAGCCTTACCACCATCCCATAGGGACTGTGCCAATGTGGACAGAAGTGAAACAATCGCTAATTGTAGGGAATCTTTAATTCATTCATGTGGCCGTAATTTTAATTGAAGGAGTCTACCTAAATGCACGATTGTAGCAGAATCTCTGACTTCGCTGAACTCAAATGAAGTATTGACTTTATCCAGTTCAGCTAGTTCATAGGTTCTGCTAGAATTATGTATTTTGGCCTGTAACCTTGATAAATGCACAGGGGAAATTTTGTTAAGAAAATATAATCTTTTGGGAAGTAATTATGAGGGAAAATACCATAGCACTGATGACACACCAACTCCATGATAACAGCCACAGTGAGCAAGTACTTGATTTGTTTCCTGCTTCGCTATATCTGCTTGTTTATTACGCCCATGATACGAAAATGCTTCTGAAGTAATTTACAAAACTGGCTTTTACCCTGTTAGAACTATATAAAAGAAATGGATTTCAAACTTATGATTGTGTCAAAAGTAGGAGCGGTTTATGGTTAGCTATCTCACAAAAGTGAAGTTTGTTTTTAAAAAAAATTGCATAAAAATTGCATAAAAAATGCCATGGATGAGCAGTTTTCTCCATAAGGGCATGGCTTAATTGGCCCAAGTGATCGAGATCTCGATCAAAACATGTGGTAGCTATTATAAAATGGCTGCCGTTGGGCCAAGGAGGTGTTGACTATCTGGGAAAATAATAGAATCCCCAACGCAAAAATACTGAATGCATTAAGAAGTTTGTTCGCCAGTGATGTGGGAAAATACTATGCTGGTGATGAACCACCAAGCTTACAAATTCAAGAAATGTAACATGTAAACTGCAAGAACTCAATATTCCCTTCAGTCAGCTTCTAAACTCTATTCAATTGGACTCTTAATGAAATAATGCCAACACTTATTTTTCCAATTTAAGCCAAAGGAGCTGTAAAAAGCGCTCCTGAAGTTGGTACGGTGTGCAGTAGGAGTGTTTTTACTATAACACCTTGCACTAGATTGGAAATTGAGATGTGGACTTAATCACTAAAATGTTTTTAGGAGGGCTTCTGAGTATGATCTCAAGCAGTCAAAATCAAGTGCTTGAAATATTACTGTGGGGCGTAGATCAAATGACCATATAACAAATCCTGCAGTCTACATCAGGGCACTTGGGGGAAACCAAATATGCAAATTCATAATAAATTATTAAAATCAAACAACCGTCGGTTCACGCAAATAAAACTGACATATTCTTGAAAATGAATGTCACCTCAATTTCTTTTCCCCAATATAAGTGACCAATGGATACACATTGACCTTGGCAAACCCTGGATCTAAAGCCATTCAACAGTTGGCCCGGTATGCGGTGGAGAAAAATACTCCAGATTCCTTTTCATCGGTGAATGCAGGGCCGTTGTTATATTTCCATGCAGTTAAAAGATCCAGGCGTTATCACCTCAACGATTCAGGTTGAATAATTTGGTCTCGACGCAACACACAAATACCTGTCCTTGTCCAAAAGTAAATCTGTTTGTTATAATATAGGTTGTTGACCTTAGTTTTCTTCTGAAAACGTAGTAAATTGAATAGAAATGGAGTTTAGCAATGTTTCAAATTTTGGTTCTGCAGTGCCTTTAGGTCAAAGCTTGCCCAGCAATGTTTTTTTCATGATTTTTCATCTTTTTCGAATAAATGATGACAAATAGGTATTTCGTGCTTATGTCATGAAAAAGGTCACACCACCTGAAATCTTCCAACTGTGTGACAATATAAAAATGGCCCTGTACTCTTAAGATGAAAAGGATCTGAAGTGTTTTTCTCATCCACATACCGGGCAGATTGTTGAATATCTTTAGATGAGCGAGCTCCATGGTTCGCTGAAGTCTGTGTATCCGGTCGCTGGTACAGAGAAAAAGAAATTAAGATGACATTTTATTTATTTTCAGGAAAGTGTACCAGTTTTGTATGTGGGAAGAGACTTATGATTTTAATAATTTATAATGAATTTATACTTTGTTTGCCCTAGTGCTCCGATGTAGACAACAAAATAACAGCATATATAGTCTATATGGGCATAATTGTGTTGTCCATACTTTGTGTCATGTGCTTTATTCTGTTAATGGAATAAAATGTAAACGATACTGTAGAATAAAGCACATGAGAGTTGGTGCAAAAGGTATAAAACAATTGTCAAAATGTTAACGTCTACGACATACAAATTGTTTATTTTTTCCATGCTAAATAAGACCACCATTTAATCCAAAGGCAAAATGTTGATTTGTACACGTACATATTTTGGTGGGATATGGAAAATTGCTTTTGAACTGACCAAAGTCCTAAATGTAAAATTCCTTCATTTTGCCTCAGGTCAATTGTATAGGAATTTTCAGTCAACAGAAAAATTTACCAAACAACAGTGTGTACTAACCAGAAAACAATTTGAATGTATGTGGTGCTGTACACTGAAACTGTGTATAGATGTGGACAGCACATAATGGGGAAAATGTTTAGAAAATTACTCGAACCGAGTCGACTTTTTCGGAAAAGCAAGCAAACTAGTAGTTGAGCCAGGAAGGAGTTGTAAGGAACGGTCTGACGTTTAAGGAAACAAAGGTTTCGTTGTATTTACGAGAAAATGTTGTGAAAATACCAATGCATTCAACACCGAAATGGATCTACCAGTGAGTTATGAGAGGTCATAGATGAGTAAAATTATAGGGGGCATTTTGAATTGAAGTCATTGTCAAAAGTATTTTTTTTTTTTTTTACCACCCAGAACAATTTAATTAGTAACACGTTAATTCCAGGTAGTGAATAAACAAATAAACAGGCCTTTAAACTGCTAATATCTCAGCAGGCTAAGACAAATGACTAAGTTTTACAATTAAGTATTTTTTGTAGGTGAAAACAAAATTGCCTTCCGAATGCCAAAATTTTAAGCAAAGGACCTTTTTTTCGGACCCGAAGAAAGATTAAGAAAGATTTAACTGTTTGCAATTTCCCTTTTATTGAAAGAAAACGTACCTACTGAACCCAACTTTCCAAAAAACCCAAAACACTGAAAAAAATAAAAAAAGTAAAAAACCCTTTTTAAACCATTACAGATTTGTTCCAGACACCTGAGAATGGGAAGTACCAACCTGAAATAGGTAAAATAGTAAGAGGAGAAAATGTTAAAATGCCCTAGGTATTGAATGGAAAGTAATGCAGCGTTAACAAGGTTGACAAAAGAAACATTAAGGATCGCATAGTTACCTGAGAAGAATCTTGCGTATGAACAAGATTCAAAGAGAAGAATTCTTGGTTATGACAAGATCAAAGAGAAGAATCTTGAGTTATGAACCAGGATTCGAAGACGAAGAATCTTGCTGATTATATGACCAATTCAAAGCTCTTACCCCATTTTGACTGCCAAATTTGTAGGAAAAACATCCAAGTAAAACCTGGTTTCTATATTAGGGTGAAAATTCGGTAAAAAAGTTAGAATTTCTGAAGTTGAAGGAAAATTGCACAAGCTTGAACTTTAAAAATTATCCATTGGTGTACACAGGGTGTGAAAAAGTCAAAAAAATTGTTTTTTAAAAAAACATTTTGTCAAAGAATAAACGCCATACCCTTCTGAGCAATGAAGTTGGGTATAGTGTACAGTATGTTTGCTCTTTAAAAAAAAAAATTTAAAACAGCTCCATATTTTTTTCGCATGAAGAAATTAGCATTAGGGATAAACATTTTTCCCTTCCTTCAAAATGAAACATTAAAATATAAATGTGTCAGGTAGAGCATATTTTGCCATTAAAATGAGGGGTAAATGAGCCTTCTAGAAACCCTTCCTATCAACATTTTAACTATGGGAAAACGTGTTGTGAAAAAAGCCAGCATGTTTTGACAGCGACCTAACACACAGAATTGAATGACCTCCAAGGTGAGTTCTGCTAAGGACTATACTGATGACAAGGACCAGTGTGAGTGTGTGGTGTATGTTGAAATTGGGGATCCTGTTTGGACAGAACACTTCCACCACTTAACCATACAGTAGTTAGTTTCTTTCTGGCCTTGTAGGTGGGTGATTCTCATTTCAGTTAAATTTTTTCATTGATGGAAAAATTTGACAGTCATTTAATTGACACTAGCAAGTGTCCATCCTGGAGTATAGGGCTACTCCACTGCACAATAAATTTCTTGGTAAATGCGTCTTAATGGTCACCATCCCAAATTCTGATTTTCAGCGGTAAGAGCCGACATAGTTTCACAACCCTTTTTCCCGCGGATATGATGATTCAAAGTTCCGATTTTAAAAAACTTGCCCAATAGAGAAAATTTTATTTTTGACGTGTCACTTTTGGCCAAAAATGGATGAAACCAATATTTCCTCCCATTAAAACTGACAAGCAATACAAGTTGGAGATCAAAATCAAACTACAGATTTTAATTGTTAACCGATTTGGTTCACCCCAATTTTTTTTACACTTTTGCGTCAATATGGTCAAATCTTGAAACTTTGTCATATTTGGTACTTAGCAAGTACGTCTACATTACTACCAGTGGGGACTAAGTAATATGGTCCATTCACCTTAGTGACCAGGCATTGTGAAATTGGCAGTTACGTTGCATGAACAGTTAACTCAACATACTTAAGGTTAATGACCGACCCAATGAACAAGGTTCACACTAGCAAGTTAAATATGAAGGTCTCGCAAGATATACAGGTAAAATTTTACGACTTGGGGTAAGTTAAAAAAATTTCTGTATAAATGGGAGAAGACATGGTTCGTTGATGGGATTAGAAAAAGTTCAATTGAATTGGAAAAAGAGCACAAAAATTCAACATTTTAAAATTTGTAGTCAGGCTTTGGAGTGCATCGTTGGGAAGCTAAATAAAATGACTTATTGAAAACCAAAGCTAGCTTTAAACTGATCTGGATTAAAATGGACCAAGGAAAAGTGGTCAAATGGGTATAGGCCACTATGAAAATAGCCCGGCAACATAGGTAGGCAAATGTAAAAAAGAACATGGGCTTTTAATATTCTGGAAGAATAATTGGCAAATGATCTGTTGGAAAAACTGAGAATGCATGACCACTTCCTAGTATTCTCGACCAATTATAGAGGGTGATAAACGAGAATCCCATTGTAGAAGTTTGGGAACGAAGGTTTAAGATGTTTTTCATGGGTTTTAAGGGTGCTGAATCAGAATTTTTGGGGGCCAACCTCTGGCGAAATGTGGTGAATTTGTAAAATAAGGGGATCAAGTGAAATCAAGTTAAAAAATTAAAAAATTTAAATCAAGTCAAAATGGGTTAAATGACGACAATGTATTTGTCTCATTATACGGATTAAAAAAAGTTAGAGTTGTTGTATAGGTTGACACCTTTAGGTGACATGGCTCCGCTCTTTCAAGGTTCAAGGTAAGTATGGGGCAAAAAAATCCCAATGCTCAGAATTTTGTTGCCCACTCTTGAAACCGGTGTCAAATTATGCCCTGGTTCTACTGAAGCAGAAAATTAATTTCAATTATTTGGGTGATAGCTATGTATACAATTAGAGGTCAAAGTTTGGGGACCCATATAGCCCATGTAGACACCTTGTACATTTTGCCCCAATTAATTACGACACCAAATGCCAAACAATTGTTAAATAAGGATACGAACAATTTGACCCCGGATTTTTACAACAAAATTGCGAGCAACGGGTCAACGTTACCCCCAGGACCTTGAACCTTAAAGGTTCCAGGAATGCAAATAGATTGATGTGGTTTGTGTACGTCTAAAAGGAGGGACTGGGAAGATTCAATCTTTGGGTTTGGTGATTGAATTCAATTTGGGGTGCTGTGCTATGATTTTTGAGACGAGTAATAGAAAAATTCCAGTGACTGGTGTGAATCTATTCATGACACTGAATGAAAAATCATAGATCACTAATTCCGTCACTGGTAGTGTATTCTTTTTTTGGCCCCTGTTTATTGGAATGGAAGTCCCCTAAAAGATTGGAGGTAGGTTTATCATCTCATTTCCTGGGACCTTAAAGGGCGTCGCCTGTTTAACTAAAGGTTCAGAACTAGACAAACTATACTTTTTTTAATCCTTATAATGAGTACAAATCCATTGATGTACATTTAAACACAATTTGACTTGATTTCAAATTTACCCCTGTACAAATTTTTACACCTTATTTTACAAAGTTCCCCAACATTTCCCAGAGGTTGGACCCAAAAATTCTGATTCACACCCTTAAACTATAGAAAAACTCTTCAAACCTTCTTCCCAACTTCAAGAAGGGAAGGATTCTCGTTTTTAACCCTGCTATAAGGAATGCTAGTATAAATATCTGATTGCAATATGTTATACATGTTAAAAGAAGAAATTCCAGGTTTTAAATCTGTTGCTGAATAAAGTGGTTTGACCTGTGGGATTGTCATGAGGAAGTACAATTAATACCCAGGGGTTTTGAATTGTGATTGTATGTTGATATGGGACCCATTATCTAATTTGGGAAGATGCTTCTACCATACATTGAGTAGAAATATTAAATCTGGTTGCAAAACCGCATGCTCTTTTAATAGTAACAATGGTGAAATTGTTTTGAAGTGATTAAACAATTTTACCCAGATTTGATATTCTGTGATTAAACTTTGTCGGTTTGAAAAATTTTGCACCAAGGGTCAAGATAAATGAAGGCCAAATGGCTCTAAAATGTGGCTCCTGGTTCTAGACCACAAACAAGCATTGAGCTATTGCCGAGGAAATTCAGCTTGGAGCACTCCATGACTTTAATATCACCTTGATTGCATTGTGCTAGTTTTAATTAAGTAATTGCAAAAGTGTGAGCAAAATATACTATTATTTTATGCAAACCCATAGGCATATGAGTATGAAGTGACTCATAAGGGGTTTTGGCTGTGGCTCTTGGAATCCTGCTAATGCATTATTAAACTAGAAAACGCTCTTTTACTCTTTTTTTTGGAAGAAATTGTAATTAAAGAGGTTTTGATGGCCCTGAAAACGGCAAACCCAATTATGCATCCAAAAAATTAAATGCTGTTAAAACGAGCTGATACAGATTAGACATTGCTGGAAAGAACATACCCAAAGGAACCGGTTGTTTGTCTTGTGTGTGGTGGTTAAAATCGGCATTTAAAGGCACTATCAGTGAATTACTACTCAGATAAACTCAAAAAAATATCAAAAAATCATATTTTGCATGTTTGTAACAAGCACAGGTATCCTAACATACTATGCAAATAACAGGACCAGAAGCAACCTAATAAGGACAAAATCAAAAAATTTAGTTTACTGTCCGTATGACACTAACTAACAACAACAACTCAATGGAGATTCGTATCTCTTGAAAAACTGCCTTTTTCTTCCGTTTCTGTTAATTCTTCAGTTGCGAAAAAGATAACTTATGAGGAATTCTACAGAACCTATCCATTTTTAAACTTATTCCTTTCAAATTCAATTTTTCACTCTGTCGGATAAATCACTGATAGTGTCTTTAATCAGCTTGATTTGGGTTTTGGTTGAAAATGCAAAACATTCTGCATGAAGTAAGCAAAACATTTGAAACCTGAAAAAAAATGATCAAAATGCAAATGGGGAAGGCACGCTACGCTCGCCGGTTCACCCAAATATTTTTACCGTCGCCTCCAAATTCTGAAGGGGGACAATATCATTTTCACCAACGCAAAGCGCAGATACTAATAGGGTAGTAATTAAACAGTTATTTGTGACCAATTCTCATGAAGCTCTAGCATGCACCACACGAAAAAACTTAGCTTTTTAGACAAATGTACCGACAGAACCTTATGTACCGACAAAACATCGGTCGGTGGGCACGTGCCCCCCCCTTCCGTCTACGCCACTGAATGTATGTTAATATTTTTTATTGAAACCGTAGTCGGATTTTGGGAAAATGAAGGTGCTAAACCTCTATTTGAAGGAGCGGATGGACCTGTAGAGTTTTTTACCCTGTGTGCAAGCGAACCTAAAAAAATCATCCAAAAATTCATAATCGCTACACTTTGCTTGCTCTTTTAAACCGATTTGCCCCAAAGCAGTTGATTTTACATACCTGCAGCAAATTCTTTAAAAAAACAAAATTCACACAAAATTCCAAATCTGGGCCTGTAGAATGTTTTTTGTTGATCACCTAAACCAAAAAAAATTTAGTTGGAGATTGCAGTGAAATAACACCAAAATTTCTGAATTCTTGAATGGTTGAGCAAGTGATGAAATTGAAGTTCATAAAAGTCATAAATGTCACATAAAAAATCAAGGCAAAAGCTGAAAATCTGCCAAAGTTTACTCTTTTCTTGTACAGCCTTAGCAGATGAAACAAGGATCTCAGATTTTTAATATCAAAATGTTTTAATTTGTATTGCATTTGCAAGCAACACATGAGAAACTTAAAAAAAAACATTTTAAATCCCAAATTAACATTGAGCAAAAAACCTTGTTGGAATAAATTATGGCTTTAAACAGGTTATATGAAATTTAACTTTTTGATTGTGCTTGTATTGTTGATGCTTGCGGAAAACTGCGTTTGGTTTTACCAACTTAGTGATCTTGTTCTGGCTATATGTTTTCTTTTCAATTTTGCTGTATAATATTGTTGTGAATAAAGATTGAAATGATGAAATAAAAATTGCCAAAAAATATTCAGCGGGTTCAATTGCAGAAGATTTATCCAAATTTCATAAATTTTTATCTGAACAAACTTGAACAATAGACAGGAATGTTGGTTTTTCATGATTTGTGGAAAGTATTTGTGGCATTTGCCTTTCATCTGTAGTTATCTATTAACATTAAGAACTTGTGTTTTCCCCTTTAGGCTAGAGACAATTTCTCTCAAGTGCACTTGTGATATGGCTAACCAGCAAAGCCTGTAGAATGAAGTTATTGCAACTCTCCAGGGAATGGGAATTGATTGTCTAACCTGCATACATGGTGAGTGGGATGTATAAATTTCACAGAATTAGGTAAAGGAGACTATCTTGATTTTGAGTGTTTACCAGAGTCCAAAAAATACTGTTGGTTGTGAAACCCAATGAACAGCATATCTGCCAACCTTCCCTGTTTAATAGGAATCATCCCTATTTTGAACTTTCCAATTTGCAAAAAAAGATATCCCTATTTCTGAAATTTCAAACAAATCTTGAAATAATTGCCAGAATATATTGTCTGGGCTCCTGAAACTCTTCCTGCAGCTTTAAAAACATTAAAACCAGTAACTTCAGGAGACAATACCCCTCTGTACTCCACAAGAGGCCCCAAAGTGGATCAGAAAAAGACCCCACCCATAAGGGCTTTCGTGATGAGGTGTTCGCAACACATACATTCTGATTTTTGGGTTCTAAATGTTGGCAGGTTTAGAACAGTGACTGCAGTCCTTGAGGGGAAATAAATCTTGGAACACTTGCACAAGTGAATACCGAACCCTTCCAGTGATGCAATGTTGATAGGATCAATGTAACAAAATTGTGCTTCAGGTTCCTCACTACTTCATGGAAGTAAGGGGAAGCAGGGGCGGATCCAGGATTTGAAAAACGTCAAAATTACCGGGAGGCTGAAGGCTGAAACTTGTCCAAAATGGGCTGATTTTACAAGATTTTGCAGAATTACTGGGAGGCGCGCGTCCCCTCCGCCCCCTACCTGGATCCGCTCCTGGAAAGGAGAGGGGAGGTGAAGTAAAGGATAGTGTAAGTGTTGAAAATGTTTTCAGTTGGTCGTTGTTTCCATCCAAATCCGTAAAAAATGGTTCACAAAATCCTGCACATTATGCATATATCTCAAAATTTGAAATTGGTCTCAAGTTTTTTACCAAGCGGTTGAGGCAAATAACCTTTGAAATTCTTGAATACAAATAAAAACATTTTAATTATAGTGAGTTATGGCAATCCCTTTTTGTCTCCATTATTTGGGGGACCACATGTAAATGGTTTTGGGACAAGGGTAAAAAGTATTCCAAGAAGATAGTAATTCAATTGAAATTAAAGTTCTTTTTACAAAAAGAAGTTAGCTTGTCTTTCCAGGATTATTTAATATCGAAGTGGCTGAATGCAGAAAAATAGACCGATTGCAGTGATGTAAAGATATGGAAGACACTTCCTAAAAGCTAACTCAGACTTACAGCTTATTTTACATTGTTTGACATACCGTATTGTTCTAATTAAAGCCCCGGGGCGGTGCATTGTTTCAAAAGGAAGGGGCGGTTTATTACAATCCCCCAAAAATGGAAAGTTAAAAATCCCGACAAAAATCACCTTACACATTTTTCACTGATTAGCCATATAATGCCAAATTAATGAACAAACCACACGCCTGATAATGTTCTTGGATATATAAGGACCATTTTATAAGCGAGGGTCGCATGGCGAAATTAACGGGAAAGTGCATTTTTCCGTGCTTGGAAGATTAGTTATAATTGGCTTGGGTGGCCAGTACATTCATTTGTGACGGATCAGAAAGCATTGATGCCAACAGCCATTATGATACGCTTACACAGTCCAGGCCATTAAATCATGTGATTTGGGTAAGGTAAAACTCATTCTTGAATTGTTTTATCCAAAAAATCGTAGGGGGGGGCGTTTATTAGAGCAGGGGCGGTATTAGGAACAACACGGTAGTACAAATGATAGCTTTAAAGGGATTATGGGCATGAATATTGGATTTAATTGAAATATCCCAAAAATACGACATGCCAGATGGTTTAATGGTCGTTCGCGTATTCTTTAGAAGAAAGCACTATTTTAATGTTAAATTTTCGTAGCAGTAGTGAGAAGACGATTCAAGGAAGCCTCACGTTCATTATTGTTTGCCACAAGCTGCAAACTTCACTCATATCCTTTGTGTGCTCGCCAAAGTTCACAGGATGCTTGCTTGGGGCAGATGACGAAGTTGTGAGATAGATTTTCCTGACTTTCAATTGTGTTCAGTTTGTTTATTGCCGGGTGCTAAATATAACGGCAGGAATAAAGAGGTAGCTTACAGATGTTTGTAGTGGCTGTCATTTGTTGGCATAATGAAGTTTCTTGAAAGAACTGCTCAATGACCATGAAAACCATCTGGTAGGTCTTATTTAGATCGAGGGTTGACAAACAGAAGGAGTAACTCGGCACTGAAAACGGAAATATTAAATATTTCTTTAATTCTGGTTCATAGAGCTCATCACTTAAAGTTTATATTTGCTTACAGGACCATATATGAGCTTTGAGATGTGACATTTGAGTAATGAATAGATTTGCTTAGTAGAAAAGCTTAAACATCACATTTCTCAAAAGCAGTATTTATCCTTAGGAGTAAATGTAATATTGCTTTCAGTGCTGAGTTTACGTTTCCTTCCGTTTGTTCAACCCCCGATATGTACCAATAGATTAGCCCCTAATTCCTTAGGTTGGTCCCCTGGGTAGTCAGAGTTACTAAATATGTAGTCGCATCACACAGTTCAAACCAAAAAGTATGTGTCGCTTATTATATTTCGCTCTCGGATGTACAAAAATCACAAAATACAAGGGCGTTTCATTATTTATTGTTTTCTGCCCCCCAAACCTACATCCACCATTTTCATTACTTCTGCAGTTTATAAAAGCCAGGGTGCTCTTACTAAATGTCTTACTGCGGGCTATCAATGCGAAATATAAATCACTATGAGCATTTTTCACAACATGTGTTAAAAGGTTTTTTTGGGAAAGTCCATATCTGAGTCATTAGAATTTCCATGATACTCTCATCAATGTGTTAAAATCTTGGTTTGGGGGGGGGGGGGGAAATGCCCATATCTGGAGTCATAGGATTTCCATGATACTAACAGTCAAGAAAATGTTGTTAGAGTAGAATCACCTGCTTTCTAATCTGCTTAGAAATGGAATAGGATGTAAAGTTTGTTAGAACATAATTAAATGGTAGTCAAATAGACTGTCTATTGGTTTGTCATCTTGTTTTATTATGACCCAACCTGTTGACAGAGCCATTTGTAGACCTAATTAGTTCTTTTGCTACTTTTGGGACCCTCCTTAAGCAATATTAGCACATTGTTTTGAAGAGTGCCCCCATTTTTCAAAAATTGAGATTTTTGAAGTCTGCATAGGTAAACTGGTAGTAAACAACTGGGAATGGGTGACGTTGAAATGTCTGTGTGTCACAAACGAAGGAATTTTGTAATTAGAATATTATATCATTGGGAATACCGATAATTAATTCAACGGGCGCTGGAAACGCCTTCCAATGTGACCTAGCAGTGAAAATAGCGCCAGTACGTGTCCTACTCTATCCATTGTTGTTGTATTGGATTCAGCAAGTCAAGTTAGAGGGCTCTTCTCGAGGTAGGCACTATTCATCATGGACGGACATAAACGTAGCATTTTGCCGTTAAGTCCAATCTGGGATCCCAATTCTAATTAACAAATCGCTTATTTTTGATAAATACGCATTCTTAGCATTCTCGTTCGCAGGTAGTTTCCTAGACAATTACCTAGACGTAACTGTGCCAAAAATATCAACTTTTGAAAATCTTCAAAAACGGGCCCTTATTGACTTAACGGGGCCTTTCGTGATCCACCTTCGTCCCCTGACGTACCTCAAAAAAAAAAAAAATGTCGAGATTTTTATATCATCGAACCGTCGGGCTAAGCAAGTATGTGGGCCCAACGACGTGCAAATTCGATCGCCTCTGCCAAGGAAATTCATTTTGTATTTTGTCCGTAAAACCGGACAAATTACTGTACAGTGGTCTATGGGACGATGTGATACATACATTTGCTCTTAACACCAAAACGCAAGATCAGATCAACTGGAATTTTGGAAATAAGCCTTTCTCAAGGAGATCTAGCGAAAACATGACAAAAATAAAAGGGGTTAAAATCACGGAATGAACTTATATTGTAATTTGTCCTAATTTTAGTTGATTGCACCCTTTATCTTAGAGAATAAAGGTATGATTTTGGAACCGGTACTCTTTAACAATTGAAACCAAGGCGAGCCCATTATTTTAAAGGAGACCCGTACAACGAATAATGATTATACAATATATTCCTTAAATAATGTTTTGACTACATTAGTGGTTTCATCGAAAAACAAACATTATTTAAACACAAGGAAATGTTTTAAAAAAGACAACCGCCTCAGGATTCATCTGAAAAGTTATTGATTACAATTATTTACCTATTGTCCATGTCGCTATCTCCGTGCAGTGATGTCAGCTATTTGGTGCAGGTATGTGCAGAGGATTTG
Organism: Ophioderma brevispina; assembly: GCA_023653785.1. Classification (NCBI taxonomy): domain Eukaryota; kingdom Metazoa; phylum Echinodermata; class Ophiuroidea; order Amphilepidida; family Ophiodermatidae; genus Ophioderma; species Ophioderma brevispina. The sequence continues at coordinate 53,183 of JAMKCH010005700.1, forward strand.
TTAGTGTAAGAAATACCGTTTTTGATCCGCACACGACTTTACGCTTATTATGGAGTCAACGCTTTCGCTTAAACACTGAACTATCATATTATAAACTGGGCTGACACCACTGCATGGAGATAGAAATATGACCATAGTTTTGAGGGTTCTTGAAACTTGAAGGCAATGACAATGGAAGGTGTTTGTTTCATCCACTTAAGATTATTGAGGTTGCTTTTACTTGGAAGCAATTGTTCAGTGGGTTAGGGTATTTTGAAGATCACTATAGACATGTGACTAATTTGTTATGTTGGGCATAGAGAACAAAGCTTTTTGGTTTTGTGAGTATGCACCTTTAAAGATAAGGAATGACAAACTCGCGAATCTAATTGTCTGAACGAAGCATTTTGGTGTAGATCAAAGACTTTGTGATTAGTTTATTCTAGTAATCATAAATAATAAACCTAATAACACGTTGATTGCATAAGGGCACGAAGGATCTATTTGACTGTCTTACTTCTTGTGTCACATTCAATATATTCACAACTGTGTTTGATCCCTGAAAAACATAAGAAAACTTCATAAGTAAGATACAACCATGAAAAATGATCATAAACTAACAGTTTCTCGTTATGCCTCTAATCAAAATGTAGTAAATCTCACTAGGTTCAAAATGAAGCTTTACATAACAATAAGTTGTGATTCTATATGAGGATTCAATTTGAGCGTAGCTATTTCACACATGTGATTAGTGTATGGGAACAACCATTTGTACATATATGCAAACACGAAATTGTTGAAAAAATGAGGGCGCCACTCCTTGGTAATGTTTGAGTCAAGCCTTTAAGGCGAGTCCCAGTGACAACCTGAAATATCGATCTGCTAACAGATTGCCGCAAGGTTTCAGACTTGGGCAACTACGCGTAACAAAATAGTACCTAATGAAGCGGCTCATTACACTGCTCCAATGTCAATCATGTAACCTCTAATGCTAGTAAATTTGGCTTGATGGATCCGGGGGGGGGGCGGGCACTCAAGATTTTCTTCAGGTAGGGATGTGCCGGCCAATCCGAACTTGGGGGATGTGAAATGATTTGGTCCGAAAGTAGGGGCTTGGGAACTGAAATTTGCGAAATTTGCGCAGGCTTCGGAGCTGAAATTTGGCAAAATTCAGCGTCTGAGGCAAAAAAATTCTGTAAAGGGAATGAATTATGATTCAACTGGGGGGACATGGTGCCAGCCCAAATTTGTTTGAGAGATCAAATTGTAGTTTTATACATTGGATTCTCACCAACCTTCAGGAGTATTTTACTTTGATTGGTTTAAATCGGACATTTCGTTAAAAGGTTATGGTTGGTCGAAGTATACAGAGCGCACAGAGAAAGACGATTTATGTTTCGTATTTGCTTTTTCAGAAGCATGTTTACTTTGTTTTCATTGTTTTTCAAGCAGAAATTTTGGAATTACAAAAAGAAATTAATTTAAAAAATAGTAGAATTAATAGATGATAAATTAGAATTAAAAAACAAAATTGCAATAATTATTCATTTTACTAATGATTAAATAACAATTAAACGCTTCTGGACCTTATGGCCTATATCTTTTGTTTGCCATTTTTGAAGGTTTGCAAACTTGCCCCCCCCCCCCCCACCCCCACTTATCTCAAAAACGGTTTGATCTATTGACTTCAAATTTGGCACAAACTAGTTTAGTGTACATCTATGAGCCCCATGAGAGGAGTTTGTATAAAACCCTTTAGTTTTCGAGTTACATTGATTTTTGGCCACCTAGCAGCAAAATGAGAGAGAGTGGAATGGTTGCCATGGAAAATGGAATATAATTTTGGTAAACGCTCTCAGGGATAACAGATCCTGGCCATAGTAATTGTTTAAGAACAAAGCTATGTTTCAAATAATTTTAGATTTTGAGAAAGGGGGGGTTCAAATGTCATTGAATTTATGATTTTCTTTGGGTGACGTGACCTTTGGCCCCTGCTAATTAGCATACCGGAGGTTGATATGATCCGAGACAAATATATTTGAAAAAAAGCTCATCATACCGAACATTTTAGTATATCACTTGCTTGTAGTAAAAGAAACTATTGCTGTGTTGCAATAATCATATGATTAAATTAAACGACGGACAGTACCCCCCCCAAGGCCGCAACATACCCCGTACCTCGTTCAATGCCATCCCCATCATTACGATGAATCGCAACACATTTTAGCGCCACACTGCAATAGCTTTTCGTACCGTACACCAGCGTGGCCATATGGAGCTGCAACCATATTCAGTCATGAATATTAACCAAAGTTCGCAATTGCGAATGATTCTGGAAAGTCACTTTTAATCCTGCAATCATTCAATATAAGTGTTTAACATACCTCATACACCAGTTGGGGAACTTGAGATCTTTTTTTCGGTGTGATATACTGCACGTTTGCTTGTTCGAATGTTTACGATCTGGGGGAACACGACACCATGAACACCCACCAATTGGTCGCACGTACCGCAGAAAAATGGACCAAGCCATCTCATTCATTACACTTTTATCCTTGATTAATAACATGAAAAGGAATTTGAAGTTCAATGAATTCCTGCGCTTTACGCATGAGATTCGTAGCCTACCGATTGTGTAGAATCATGACCATGTCAAAGCTTGTCCAGCTATGTCCAAACTGCGAAAATCCTTATCTCGGTCGAACTCACTGACTTCAGAGATTTTTACTACGGTCACGGATATCCCCTAACGTGATGAATTAATTTGCAACCCGCCAGCGCAGTGGACAGGAGCTTAGATTTACCGTCTGTTCTGCACGGCTATACTTGGTTGTATGTGCTTCGAATTCTGAGAACCACAACCTCCATTTTTCTTAAATTACTCTTGCTGTGTCTAATAATCACTATTTTATGTAGGTTTCTATCATAATTTCAGTACCTTACGGCGCAATTATTTCTGCCGGTAGGAATATCGGTTTCCGTTTTACCTTACCCATACATATAATGTAATATTTTTCCAGCAATTGCTAATGAATAAATGTATTAGGTTAAACGTCATCAAAATTACTGCAGAAAGGGCGGGAGCCTAATTATCAGTGTAATACAGCGCCCAATTAGGCGGATTAATTTGTTTATACATTGAAGGAATAACACGCACGAAGCTGGCGCGAATTAGGTGCCAATTGGTGCAATTCGGTGACAATTCCTTCTTATAACGCCTTCGGCGATAAGATGACTTCAACACCATCGAGTCTGTGACATGCGCTATTTAAAACCTTGCTATTGTATCGTGTATTTGTGAATACAGGCGGCTGTTTGCGTCATACTGCCATAGGAAATAACATGTATGAAAGCGTCACTGGGTGAAGTGGTATACGCTAACTGTGCCATCCGTATGCATACACGTATACTATCCCATATACACTATAGCGCGAATTTCAAAATGCGCATGGTAGACAAATATTTTTAATTAATTCATTTTTATGGTTACATTCTGTTTTTCCCGGAAACCACACAATGTTCTTCATTTTATAGCTTATATTATATAAATTATTCTTGGTACATGTTCTCCTTTAAGTGGAGGAACGAGCCCGGAGGCCGAATTCTTTCCAGTTCCCCAACCATATCTTTATTCTCAATCTTAAACCTTTAGAATTTTAAAGGCCATTTTAACCATATTTTTTGATCCTTATGGCTTAATACAGCAAGAAAGGACTACCACCCCCATTGACAAAAAATCGCACAACCCTTTGATGCAACGGACAATACACGACCCGCACTGTTTCCAATGCAAGCGACTGTTGCAAAATGCGATAGAACTAGCGCTTCATTCAACCTCCACTCACGTCAAATACCACGCGGCGCTTTCTACTGGTCAAATTGAACCCGGGTATCAGCCAATGAAACTTCTGTACATTTTTCACAGTTCTTACGAATTTTAAATATTATGGATCATACCCTAGATTTCTGTCAGTGTGCAAGATTAAATCAAACAGGGTTGCCTGTGCAGGGGATGTTCCATGTAGGGATGTATCTTGTAATTGAAGTTTCACAAAGTTTGTAAGTGTCCAAATTTTTTCCTCGTGAAATCCTTTAAAGTATTGAAAATAGTATACTATTTACTTGGGCAATTCAATGGAAATATTTATTATGAGCCGGGGAATTAAGTGGATAACAACCTGCAATAGTGCCATTTAGCTTGATTCATTTTATAGAACTGTATGTATGATTTTCATTGGAAACGTTACTTTAATGGGTTCCATAGTTTATTATTCAGATCTTCAGATCACAAATGTGTTGTCTATAATTTATGACAGAGCTTCATACCTGCATTTTTGTGCCTTGGCAAAAATCAATGTATTTGCAATCAGTCTGACATTCATATTATCCGACCCCTTCAGGGCTTGTGCCATTATTAGTCATCAAACTGAGCACCACTGCATTGATTATTTGCCAATGCATGAGACGCTTGAAATGTGAAAACATAAACCGCCAGTCAATATATTGCCATATTCCCTGCGGTGTTGGAGTGAATATTTAGAGCAAGGAGTTGACAAGTTCAGAATAGGGAGACCTGAAAGGGAACTAAAATTCGAGAGGAAAAAGAAAGTAAGGCTGAGGGAGGAAAGGAATACAGAAGAGAAAGTCGAGGGAGGAGAGAGAAACTCGTAGGGATAGTTAGAGAAACTTAATGAAAAAGAACGGAACACACATAAAGACCTATCACGGGGGCAGAGACGAGAACGGAAGTGAAGAGAACAAATGGTGAAGGAGAAAAGGAAGAAAAATAAAAGGGAAAGGAAGGGGGTAAAAAGGAAGAGGAGAGCGAAGAATAACAGAGGGGAGGAGAGACGGAGCGGGGAGGGGAGAAAGGAAGAAAGGAGGAAGGGTCGGGGGATAAGGGCATATAGAGAACAGGAGGGAGGAGGGAAAGATAAAGGAAAAAAAGAAGAGGGTACCGGGCAGTGGTACGTAATTGCAGGGGTAAAGGGGGGACTAGAAGGTGGGAAAAAAGGAGGTGGGGAGGGTGAAGTATGCGGACGTTGTATCTTTGCCTGGCCACGTATAACGTGGAGAGACGGAAGCAAACGTTGGACTGTATCTCATATAGACACCAAGATATTCATCAAACAACGCAAAGATGGCCCTGCGTGGAAAGGGTTGGACACCCCTGCAGTTATTTCATATACTTTAAACGATACATATGTGATCCACATTCGGAACGGAACAATAACAAACCATTTCTTCCCCAGATTCTGGAGTGCATGACCACGATTGCATAAAACATTGAAGTATTACTGGGGTAGAAGGACGGTACCAAATGTCATTAATAAGCATCAATCCGATTACCGAATAAATGTATTTCTTTTTTTTTTTTTTCGGTATGGCCGAACCAAGATTCCGGCAAAGTTTTTGCAAGTTAATCTAACGATATATATACCGAGGGTAAAATCCGTATGGGAAAATCCCACAGATGGGCTCCTTCAGCGTAAATTCGCCACATCGATCGTACTCCAGGTTTTGTTCTAAGTTGCCAGGGGTGAATAACATTGCGGGAGCTGGGGATGCCGCCGCTCCGAGGAAATGGTCTTTTAGGTCCCTGCAGAAAGAACAAGTTACTGTCACCCCTTGTACTAACATCTGTCTTACAATTTGCCTATAGATTATCTTCCTTTGGAATCATTATAGCCTACTGCAATCAATCCTTTTTCTGGGAGTAAACATGGACATGGTCGCCACGCTAATGAAGTCTCTTCATTTCGAAGTTTCAGAGAACTGTAGATATTAAACCAAGCATCGGTAATTTACAGAACTAATGCACACAGAGTGAGACAATTCTGTGTTTATAGATTTGTTGGTTTTAATTTTAGATTTTCAAACCCTGAAGGTCATTATACAGATTTCATGCCAAATAAAAATACTGCAACTGGAAACCATCTTAGTTTTGCAAGTTTTTTTTTGAAAAAAAAAAACTGTATTGGTTGGTGTTTTACGAAGATCTACCATTTTTGTACAAAGGCTACATATTTGTAAATTAAGAAAATCCATCCCCCAAATATCATAAATAAAGACTGCCACCGTAAGAAAGATGGGGAAGGGAGGGGATTTGTTGTTTCAATCATCTAAATTCCCGCGATTGGCTTAAACACAAGAAACTTGGCCATTTTCCCCGTCTCTAAACCATAACGAAGGCTCGTCCACGCCATTATATATAAATTACAATCACATGAGCAGTGATGTTTTTGACCCTTAAAACTTATATGAATATTCATTCAGCTATTATATAATTCTACCAATATCTAATTGGTTGAATTGTCTCATGTGACTTGTGACCTCACTTCTAGAATACTAATTAAGAATCTCTGTTTTTTCTAGAAAACACTTCAAAGAATTATTCCTTTTTTTTTAACAGAAACTATGTGCTGTGATTGCAATAATCATATTATTACATTAAAACGACGACATGTCCCCCCCCCAAGGGCCGCACATACCCGTACCTCTTTCCAATGCCATCCCCATATTACGATGAATCGCAACACATTTTCGCGCCACACTGCAATAGCTTTTCGTACCGTACACCATGCGTGGCCATATGGAAGCGTGCAACCATATTCATTTCATGAATATTAACCATAGTTCGCAATTGCGAATGATTCTGGAAAGTCACTATTAATCGTGCAATCATTCAATATAAGTTTTAACATACCTCAATACACAAGGTTGGGAAATTGAGATCTTTTTTCGGTGGTGATATACTGCACGTTTGCTTGTTCGAATGTGTACGATCTGGGGGAACACGAACACCATGAACACACCACCAAATTGGTCGCACGTACCGCAGAAAAATGGACAGCCATCTCATTACACTTTATCCTTGAATTATAACATGAAAATGAATTTAGAATTCATACTGAAGTCATTGGCTTTACGCAGGAGATTCGTAGCCTACCGATTGTAGAATCATGACCATGTCAAAGCTTGTCAAGCTATGTCAACTTCGAAAAATCCTTATCTTCGGTCGAACTCACTGAACTTCAGAGATTTTTACTACGTCACGGGATATCCCTAACTGTGATGAATTAATTATGCAACACGCAAGCGCAGTTGGACAGGGAGCTTAGATTTACCGTCTGTTATGCACGGCTATACTTGGTTGTATGTGCTTTCGCATTCTGAGAAACCACAACCTCTCATTTTTCTTAAATTATCTCTTGCGGTGTATAATAATCACTATATTTTAGGTTTCTATCATAATTTCAGTAACTTACGGCGCATATTATTCTGCACAGGTAGGATATCGGTTTCCGTTCTTACCTTACCCATACAGATAATGGAATAGTTTTCCAATCATGCTAATGAATAAATGTATTAGGTTAAACGTCATCAAAAATCTGCAGAAAGGGCGGGAGCCTAATTGTATCAGTGTAATACAGCGCCCAATTAGGCGGATTAATTTGTATTAATACATTGAAGGAATAACACGGCACTAAGCTGGCGCGAATTAGGTGCCAATTGGGTGCAAATTAGGTGACAATTCCTTCTTAGAACGCCTTCGGCGAATAAGATGACTTCAAACCATCTAGTCTGACCATGCGCTATTTAAAAACACTGCTAGTGTATAACGTGTTGTGTGATACGGCCGGCATGTTTGCGTCATACATGCCATAGGAAATACACATTATGAAAGCGTCACTGGTGAAGGTGTATAACGCTACTGTGCCATCCGTATCGCATAACACGTATACATATCCCATATACACTATAGCGCGAATTTCAAATAGCGCATGGTGAGACAAAATATTTTTAATTCATTTTTATGGTTACTATTCTGTTTTTCCAGGAAACCACACAATGTCTTCATTATTTTATAGCTTATATTATATAAATTATTCTTGGTACAGGTTCTCCTTTAAGTGGAGGAACGAGCCCGGAGGCCGAATTCTTCCAGTTCCCCAACTCATATCTTTATTCTCAATCTTAAACAGCTTTATAATTTTAAGGCCATTTTTAACCATATTTTGTGATCCTTATGGCTTAAATACAATAAGAAAGGACTACCACCACCCAGTGACAAAAATCGAACAACCCGTTGAATGCAACGGACATACACGACCCGCAATGTTGCCAGGCAAGCGACTGTTGCAAAATGCGATATGACGTGAGCGCTTCAACCTCCAAATAACGTAAATACGCGGCGCTTTCTACCTGGGTCAAATTGAACCCGGGTATCAGCCAATGAAACTGCTTACATTTTCACAGTTCTTACGAATTTTAAATATTATGGATCATACCCTAGATTTCTGTCAGTGTTGCAAGATTAAAATCATAACAGGGTTGCCTGTGCAGGGGATGTGCCATGAGGGATGTATCTTGTAATTGAAGTTTCACAAAGTTTGTAAAGTGTCCAAATTTCCTTGTGAAATCCTTTAAAGTATTGAAAATAGTATACTTTTTCTTTGGGCAATTCATGAATATTTATTATGAGACGGGGAATATAATTGGATAACAACCATGCAATAGTGCATTTAAGCTTGATTCATTTTATAGACAGGTATGTATGATTTTCATTGGAAACGTTACTTTAATGGGTTCCATAGTTTATTCAGATCTTCAATACAAATGTGTTGTAATATAATTTATGACAGAGCTTCATACCTGCATTTTGTGCATTGGCAAAAATCAATGTATTTGCATCAGTCTGACATTCATAATTTATCCACCCCTGCAGGACTTGTGCCATTATTAGTCATCAAACTGAGCACCATGCATTGATTATTTGCCAATGCATGAGAAGCTTGAAATGTGAAAACATAAACCGCCAGTCAATATATTGCCATATTACCTGCAGGTGTTGGAGTGGAATATGTAGAGCAAAGGAGTTGACAAGTTCAGACAGTTGTATCTTTGCCTGCCACAGTATAACTTGGAGAGACGGAAGCAAACGTGGACTGTATCTCATATAGACACCAAGATATTCATCAAACGCAAAGATGCCTGCGGGCCACCAGGGGGAACACCCTGCAAGTTATTTCAATAACATGTTAAACTGATCACATATGTATACAATGTGGAACAGGAACAATCAAACCTCTTCCCCATATCTGGATTGGCATACAAAACGAATTGCATACTAACATTGAAGTTGACTGGGTATTAAAGGCAGGTTCCAAATGTCATTAAGCATCATCGATTAACCGAATAAATGTATGTCTTTTTTTTTTTTTTGTCGGTATGGCCTGAACAAAGATGCCGCATTTGCAAGGTTAAACTAAACCGATAATAGATACCGAGGGTAAAATCGATATTGGAAAAGCCCAACAGATGGCTCTTCTCGTAAATTCAGCCACATCGATCGTACTCCAGGTTTTGTTCTAATTTGCCAGGGTGCAGAAAATGCGGGAGCTGGGAGCGCCGCTCGCCGGAAATGGTCTTTTAGGTCCTGAGGAAAGAACAAATTTCTGCACTACCCTTGTACTAACATCTGTCTTACATTGCTATAGATTATATTCCTTTGGAATCATTATAGCCTACCGCAATACAACCTTTTTCTGGAAGTAAAATGGACATGGTCGCCACGCTAAGGAAGTCCATTCATGTTCGAAGTTTACGAGACTGTAGATTAAACCAAGCATCGGTAATTACAGAACTATGCACCAAGTGAGACCATGCTGTGTTAATAACGATTTGTTGTTTTTATTTTTAAATTTCAACCTGAAGGTCGTATACAGATTTCCATGCCAATAAAAATAACTGCAGACCTGGAAAACATTTAGTTGCAAGTTTTTTTTGACTGTATTGTTGGTGTTTTACGAAAGTATACCATTTTGTACAAAGCTAAATATTTTGTAAAATTAAGAAAATCCTCCCCAAATATCAAGTAAATAACACTGCCACCTTGTTTTTTTTCATCATAGAATTCTGCGATTGGCTTAAACAAACAAGAAGTCTGCCATTTTCCCCGTCTCTTAACCACTAAAGGCTCGTCCAACTCCATTTATAATATAAATTACCTCACATGGCAGTGGATGTTTTTAATGAATTAAAATTAATGAATAGTCATTAAGCTATTATATAAGTTTCTACATATCTAATTGGTTTGAATTGTCTAGTGACTTGGACCTCAACATTATAACATACTAATTCAGAAGCTTCTGTGTTTCTAGAAAAAACTTAAAGAATTGAGTCTTTTTTTACAGTAACCAACAGATGTACACCATGATTCATTTACTCCGGCAAAAAATGGGCAAATCCCCTCCGGTATGCGAGTACAAAGCACTTCACATTCTTTTTCATCTGGAACTGCAGAGGCATTGTTATTGTTTATGAAGTTGAAAAGCTTTCGGGTGTTATCACTGCCAAATTTAGATTGAGCTATATCCTCTTTCACAAAAAATGGATCTTCGACTGTGAGTAAAATAATTTTGCCCGCATATTTCATTTTATCCAAAAAGGAAACAAAGATGAACAAAAAGTCATGAAAGAAATGTTGCTTGGCAAGCCGTGACTAATTGGTGCAGAACCAAAATCCATAACTTATTGTTGAAACTCCTTTCTATTAAATTTACCAAATTTTAAGAAAACAAAAGTAACAGTATCCACACTGTAAATTTTTCAGAACGCCTAAAATGTAACACCTTTTGAACACCTGACACATGTTCATATTACGTTTTCTGTGATTAATACTTCCAGTTCCTTAAAGGTGCATTCTAACCCCTTCTGTTTTGTTTGTTTCACTAGATATCCTTGAGAAAAGCTTATTCCCAAAATTTCAGTTGATTCTGATCTTGTGCTCTGGTGTTATGAGCAAATGTTCATATCACAATCTCCCATAGACCACTGTACAGTAATTTCTGTCCGTAAAATACAAAACCCGCGAATTTCTTGCAGAGACCATTGAATTTGCATGTCGGATTAGGCACACATACTATACTTAGCCGACGGTTCAGATGATATAAAAATCTCAACTTTTCTGAGGTAAGTCAGGAGGACGAGGCTGTGGATCACAAAATGCCCCTTTAAAATGTGAAAAATATTAAGAAAACTAATTAAATGATTACAATCGAAATATATATTCCATTATTTGCTGCCTCAGAGTAAAAAAAAGTCAGATTTTTCGTCGGAGTCCCTGAGAACACATCGGTCACCTTAGAACATTGGCATCTGAACAATGGTTTCAGGCGTCTGAAGTGTTCACTTCGCTCAGTTCTGTAGGGTGAAGGAATAAACGTGGTATATCACACTTGTGAGACGTTTTTGTTCATAAAATCAAAAGGAAACATTTCCTGGGCCAAACATTTTTCACTGGGGTAATAAGAAAAATATGAACTTTTTTCTGATGCCAAAATCTCCATTTTGATGGAGTAGGCGTAAGGGGCGAGGTTGTCGATCGGGAAAGGGAATATGAAGTACTTTGTCCTCGACATTTTTTTCCACCACTTGTATATGCGCTGGCGATCTCCAGGGAAAGATTAATAAATATTCATCCTTATCTACCTGGGAACAGGGCGAGTCAAAACGCTTGACCCTGATTGTGTCCGCCATTTATAATTTTAAATTAACTAACCTATTGGTATCATCGGAACGGCTATTTTGTTGTCCCCGCAGAACGAGTTCGGAAACGGGGAATATGAAATAAACGCGTCCGTCCGTCCGTCCGTGATTAAAAAAGTACCCCACGTTGTAGATACCATTTTCGGAGTTCCGTAAGGCGACAATGTTGTAACTGGTGGAAAGAAGCGGTTTGGTGAGTTTCTCGACATCTGATTAGATTTTGGCGTATTATTCTAATTATTATCTAATTTTGCATAATTGATGAAATTTCCTACAAGGCTTGGTACAATTTTTCTGGAGTTCCGCATTCATATAATGATGTACTTGGGTGGAAAGAAGCGGGCTGAAGAGTTCTCGATCTGATTGGAATTTTTGGGCGTATTTCGGGCAAATTTACTATGCAAATTAGCTATTATAATGCCAAAATCACGTAATTGCTATATTTTTGAACAGTACCATCGGATACTCAAAATTCCTTCACTGCATTGAAAAAGCCCTATTTAGCATGTGCACATCTTTTTTGCAATTTTAAAGGTGTATTATACATGCGACTTCGGTTATGCAATAGCTTAACTAAATGTGGTAATTGCAGTCTCCTCTTAAATTTAACGTCGGATTAGGCAACATTCCTTCGCTTCAATGATACTACATGTCCATAGGGAGGGGTCGGATGATGCGGGGTGTTGAGGAGGGGTCCGGATGTTTGGGGGAGGTGGTTTGGGGAGGGGGTGTGGGTTGTTGGGGAGGGGGTGTGGTGTTTGGGGAGGGTGGGTGGTTGCGGTGTGTTGCGGTGTGTTGCAGGGTGTTGGGGAGGGGGTGTGGTGGTTGCAGTGTTAAGGATGGGGTTTGCAGGGTGTTGGGGAGGGGGTTGGGTTTTGGGAGGGGTTGGGCGGGTGGCGGGGTATTGCTGAAGGGGATTCGTGTTACGGGGTATTGGGGTGGGATTGCGGGGGAAGGGTTGGGGTGTTGGGGGGTTAAGGAGGGTGAGGTGTGAGGAAGGGGGGTGTTGGGGGCGGGGGATAGGTGTTGCGGCTATATGGGAGGGGGGTGGGGTGTTGTGAGGGTGTGGGGAGGGGGTGGGGGTTGGGAGGGGGAGGGGGTAGTTGCATTTATTGTCTTTAATCGCGACATTCGGCGGGGACATATTTTACGCATCGCGGAAATACAAGTCGCCTTGTTGTCTTTAATTTGCTCTAAAAGAAGGCCCGCGCTTCGCGACAGTCTTTTGAAATCAGTACTCCGATTTTCCCCCCATCAAGGTTCTTATTTTTAAGCATGCTGGTTTTGTAAGACCCTGGTGTCCCTATGGAGCGAGTGTTCCTAGCTACCATAGAACATGTACGGAATAAACCGTACTTTGTAGACGAGTTTGGGTACAATGCTGAAACAAATGATGGATACAGCACTCATGAGAACACAATAGACCGATGGGTGGTAGGACACTCAGTACAGGGACACTGAGTATGACACCGGTGTGAAAGCAGATATAGTCCGGGGGAGCCACAGTCCGGGGCCTCCATAGACGATAACGGAATAAAAGCGTGAAACTTAATGTTACGTGAAGAGTGTCAACCTGAAGCGTGTGCAATATCACCATTGTTCACGGGACTATGATTACGGCGGGCAATAATTACTTCTACACGGCCAACTCACGCAATGACTCCCCAAAATGATTAAGGGTATATCTCTTTTTGGTTAAAAGGTTGTCACCATGTGTTTTACAATATGTTATGAGTCATTCAATTCCTCCAGAAACCTGATACATGTATCAAGTTAATTCATTTCAAATGATTTTGAGTGATGAGGAGGTAGAAACGTTAAGAGGGTATCGATGGTATATTGTGAATGAATTTTGTGGGGTTAAATAGCGTCACCTTATTCTGCAGTCAATAAATAGCCATATTTTCTTCGGGACACTGATTTGCGTCGCTGAACGTCATTTAATGTCATTCGTGGACAGAGCGCTAAACTGACTACTTAATTCAAACGCATGTAGTTCGGTCATACATAACCGATTGGGAATGATCTTTGCAACTATTAAAGATAATGAAGCAGATGATACCACATAATTAGTTGATATGTACTTAAAATTCAATTGGCAGACACAATCAGGGGGGTTTTTTTCCTAACTAAGTAGTTTAAATCAAAACAAATATAAATTGTATATGTTAAATGTATAACCGGTCTGATGCTATCCTAGGAAAGCGATGGACATCATTTCAGACAGTTAAATAACTATAGATGACTCAGTCCGCTACCAAGTTAGCTCAGTGGCAAGAGCACCTTGAAGTAGTTAAATTTCAAAACAAAATAAATTGTATATATGTAAAGAAACCGTTCTGATGTTATCCGCTATGAAAGCGGGATGGACACCTTTCGGACTAACCACTATATATTAATATCTATCGACCCTGTACCAACCCGGCTGATTTAACTTATTCGCATTGATACGTTCTGTCCTCATGGATTGGTGGACCTATTCCAATAAGTCGGAGAGGGGTGAGCCATATGTACCTATAAGGTAGACGTTTCCTGATAGAAGTCCCATGGATGTAATGAGGTATGGTATTGCCAGGTATTCCGTCAAGCGCTACTGCACAACTTCATTCAGCGCCCATGGACGGGAATCAATTGACAATCCTCAGTTGCATCATGGGACTTCGTATGAACGTCTCATACCGGTTTGGTTAAACAAGGTCCAACCTAGCTTCGACTGGAAACTGAAAGAATTCAAAGGCATGTGCAACACCGGATTATCTCGGAGGACCACTCCGGTCATTAATCACCTGCCCACTAAAATACAAATTTCATTATGTATGGAACAGAACTATAGTGTATCTTCACCAACATTGCTCAACAATACCATGATTACAGAACAGTACCTGCGCTTCATGAATTTTTTAACATCCCCAAGAATGGTACGGGTCACAATCAGAATTGAATCGAGTATAGCTCAGTTGGCAAGAGCGCCTTCTGCAGTAATAGCGGAAGTTGCCGGGGTCGAGTCCAAACCAAGCGCCACATGGATTTTCTGCAGCTGGCCCCCATCTCCAGGGAAAGATTAATGGAATAATTTATTGACATTAGTTGTCGGTAGTCAATGAATCGTGGTGTACATCCGTTCTCATGATATTCATATAATTTAAAATGTGTATTTCTGAAAATTAAGTAGTACTTCCAAGGATGGCAACACCTTTGTCCTTATCCGCGCATCTTTTTCCTTTGGCCCCATGGTCTATTTAATAGCTGGACCATAATCGACCAGCTGTCGGCCTAGATTCTGTTCAATCTATGTAAACACACTCCATTGTTTCCAAAAGGACTAATTTCCATTATACCTTTTGCGGCATACTTTTGTACCTTGGATAACATTACTATATAGAGAGTATAATAGTATAGGGTATAATTATTGGCCGTTTATTTAATTAAATCACTTTATTCAGTCAATATATATATATATATACATATTAGAAATGAGTAGAAAAGGTTAAACATTTCAACTAGACAACCGGGGCCTATCTGGGCCACCGGCAGGGATTAAACAGTTTTACAAATTTAAAATATGGGATATATACAGTTAAAAATGATTTTAAAAAGCCAAACAACCGGGGAACCAATCATTACTGGCAATGCTGCCGCGTATGCCTAATAGCAGTACCTGCGCATAACCTCCATTCTCGTTCTTGCTTGGAAACGATGGAAACTTTTTAAGTCAAACTTTTGATGTTCTTGTTTTTGTGGGAGCTGTATTGTCAAAACGTTGGACATTAGGTTTAGCAGGAGACCTCTTTGAGAGGTGTGCTATTTTGAAGAAGACCCTTGATTCTTTCAAGGGAATCAAGGTACACATTTTGCCGGATCTAGACCAGCGTCCGGAATGTCGCTAACTAGATTAGCATTCTTCTGGTCTTAGTTTTGTTAGCTTGTTAATATTTGGTTTGCCTCAATGGTGCTATAAATGTGGGTTTTTTTGGGTCCCCACGTCGTTATCCGGGATTTTGAAAGTGACCCTAACTTGGAAGACCATTTTTTAGGCTGAAAAAAAAACTAGCCGGGACGCAGTTTTGGGTCAAATTATCTAGTTTTTTTCAGTGAAAATTATACACCTAGTGGGACCAATTATTTGCAGTGAAATTAAGAAAAAACGCCGGCCTGCGAGTACCTGTTTTCAATACGTAATAACAGCTGTACCTTTGAAATAGCCCAATATACAAGAAATTGATACTTGTGCTTTAAAAACTTGCAAAAAAATAGTTATTTTGCTGATATTTTTCCTATTTGTTCATTGAACCAACACAATCACAAACTAGATATTGAACCCCTAGCTGGGACCTACTAATTGATTATATGAATTTGATACCCCTAGCGTAGTCCCGCATTTGCAGCTAGTCCCTCTTTTTTAGAACTAGCATGGTACCACGACGCAAATCCAAGAGAAACCCCCCCCCCCCAGCAAAACATGGGAAATCTTTTAATATGATCCAAAATACCCACCTTGGTATTCAAAGCCGGTCAGATCATTGGTGGTTTTTCACGGTCACACAACCCACCACTACCAACCATTGACTATGTATCATCCACATGTTAATAGTTTAAATTATTATCATTAAAGGTGGGTGACCCGATCGCAGACCTGCCCCCCGCCCCCCGCCCCCCCCACCCACGGCCCCTTCACACAAACAATTTACTACATCCAAATTGACCATTTTTAAATTATTAAATTTCTTAATGGTAGTGTGTTAGTATTAGTGAATTTTTTTTAAGCCCAGGAAATGTTTGCTTCTTGTACTGTATGACATGTTATGAAACCAAGCGTCTCCAAATGTGGTTACTATCTGTCCTATGGGCTAATCAAAATAATACACATTATTGCTTCTTATTCCTTATCTACTTACGGCACTATTCAGTGATTTGCTCAACTGGAAAATCGCAAAAATCATCAAAAATCAGATTGTTTTTATTGTCGTTTAAGTGTTGGGATCCCGACATTAATCGTCCCACAATTTATCGGACCAAAAGCCACCTAATAAGGTCAAAATCTGCATTTTAAGTCATCACTGTCCGTACGGACACTTAACTACAACATGTAAGATTGAATGGAATTCATATCTTTGGACACTGCGGTTTTCTTTCTAATCAATTGTTTCATTTAGAAAAAATAACTTATGGGATTTCAACAGACTTATTCTTCAGTTTTTAAAGCAATATTCGCATCATATTTTGAAGAGCCGGGTGCCCCCATTTTTCAAATTTGATATTTTTGCACAGCGATGTTGGTAATTGTCTAGAAAAATACACCTGTGAACAGCAATGCTATAAAAGATGCTTTTTTATCATCAAATGAGCGATTTTTGTAATTAGACGTGGGATCCTAGATTGTACTTAAAGCGGCAAGAGCTGGAAAATGCTTAAGTTTATGCCGTCCATGATGAAATAGTTGCCACCTCGAGAAAATTAACCTCTACTTGACTTGCCTGGAAACCAATAAAACAACAATAGATGAATCGTAGATACGTACATGGCCTATTTCCCGGCTATTTAATATTGGAGGCGTTTCCTCCCCAAGCAGCCGTTGAATTATTATCGGGATCCCGATATAATTATTCATTTACAAATTTTCCCCTTTTTTGCGACACATGAACATTGTAAGCTTAACATTCACACGGTTAAGTTAACTAGGCAGTTACAGCATCCAGATGCAACACGTGTAAAATCGCTCACTTTTTATGAAAAATTGGGGGCGCTCTTCAAAAATGTGCTATATTGCTTTAAAAGCTATTTTCCTGCAAATTTAAATATTTGGACTTCTTCGGTTGGATCACTGATAGTGCATGTCTTTAACAACTCCAAATTTGTAATATGTATTTGGTTACATACTACAATTTAAGGAAAACATGAAAAACTGACCATGGAGCGGTCAACCACCCACCTTAATATCGCCATTTTACAAAATAGAAATTGCAGTTGCAACGATAGATCAAATGGTCCTTTGTATTCCCTAAAATGGTATAATTACATTATACCCTGAAAGACTATCGCGTGGCTTATTCCATTCACAGAGTAGCCCACTTGCTATAGTAAAGATACGAGGGTAAACATGTGTATAGGCATGCCCAAATGGAAAACCTTTTTTTTGAACTGTTTGAAGACGGGTTTATTTGATCATTATTACTTTTGGACAAAACTAAAACTGGCCTGCCCAATTAATCACATTTTGTACCTTGGGCAAATAACAAAATTCAGCCTGTGTTTGTTATATTGAAATATAGAGCACAATCAAAGTCAACTTTGCTTGTTGACTTTCAGACATTTCTGTAGCACCACAAATACGAGTCAAAAGAATCTACGTGTGTCGGATTATATGAAGTCACTTCTAAATGACACGGGTATTAGATGAATACCCCTTGGAATCTTCTTTGCACCGTTGAAATGGATTTTTTTGGCCTATGGGCATTTCAGATGACCGATTGTGCACTCAATAAATTAAAGTACAATAATAGTAGCATTTTTTTAAGATGTGGCCCCCCATTCCTAATTTGTGGGAAGTTTGGCACAGTCGTGTTGGTAATCGTCTTGTAAGACTATAACCTGTGAACGGTAATTTTCAAAGAAAGTCACGCATACTCATAAAAGAAGGGATTTTGTAACAACGATTTGGAGACCCTCGATTCCAATTCAACGGCAGGTGCTGGCCAGTCGGAAACGTGAAATTTCTATCTCTCCATTTGAATATCACATTCACATGAAACATCTACCTTGACTTGTGTGAACCAACGGACAAGCCAATTGATAAACGTACATGACGCTATTTCCCTGCTATTTTCATACGTGAATGACTTTTTCAGCGGCCGTTGGATTGTCGAGATCCATAATAATTAATTTAGTAACAATTTTTTGCCCTAATCTGACGACTCACCGCAAAAGTGGTAGCGGTATTTATCTGTTAAAAACGAGGCGCAATTTCCCCCCTTACCCAAGGCTCCGCTCCGTAAGTTTTTGAGGTACTTTTTGAAGCAGTTAAGGGATGTTAGGGATATAGAAACTCGAGCTTTACCATTCACAGGTATAGTTTACTAGCCAATTACTAGTACAACTGTGCAAAAAATCTCAATTTGTAGAAAAATAAGTGCTATTATTGCTTTAATTGACAGTAACTACAAAAGCGCAATTGGCTGTATTGCCGGCTTCATCTCTGGCATGGTATACCACTACGGTGTCCCCAGCATTGAAAGAACTGCCCGACTCGTGATTTGACTCCACTATTATTGTAGAATTATTGGAGACATTGTCAAATACTACCGGTTCATTCCAGGTTGCCTTGCTTCCATTGATTGTGACGTCACTTGGATACGGGCACAACAGAACTGGACTCTCTGTATCTGCAAGGATGATAATTGAATTTGGCTCAAATTCTATATAGAAATACGTGCCTCATTATAAAAAATTTGATCCACAGCCTTGTCATCCGGTTTCCTACATGTGGAATCATTAAAGTATTGTGGCTTAATCTTGAGTAGATCTTCTCCGCAAGAAATATTTACTGCATGGCAAATTTCAGCAATGCCGTGGTCTGTATACCAGGGTGTCGGTGGCATTTAAAAGTGAATTGCATCCACGTCCAAAGGGTAGGATTTTCACGTCCAAAGGGTAGGATTTTCGTATGTGTATGACGATTAAACGCGAAAAGCACTTTTATGTGATCACATTCACCCGACGTACTCCATCCAACTTCATTTTTAGGTAATTTTAATTTGAAAGAGCTTGTGGCAGCGCGTGTGTTTGTCAAACATTTGGCATACAATTGGTTAAAATGTTTTCTAGCGTTTTAGTGCAGTGACACATCACGTTCACTGTTAGTATGTTTAGGCTTATAATAATCAGAACAAGGGGCATATATTATGTTGCAGATGTGGAGGTCAAAAGTCTTTTAGGGGTTACTTGGGTAATTTTAGTCATGTGAAATATACATTTGGTTAAAATTAGGCCTAGGCCTTCTACTCAGATGGAGCACCCTCATATTAACCACATTCGGACAGGAATTTCCGTAACCTGACCCATCGGACACACTTTTTTCTGACACACTTATCATTCGGAAACCCTTCACGGAATAAAGCACATGTTTATTCCGTTAATGTTTCCGAATTCATAAGTGTGCCAGTCAGGAAAAAAGTATGTCAGATGGGTCAGGTTACGGAAACCCCCATTCGGACCGCTGTCCCTTTTAAAAACGTTTTCCATCATTGTCAAAGGCTCTGTGATTTTGGAAATAAGTTAAGGTTTTAGATCAACGTTAATGAATGAACTATTATAAACAAACTTTGTTTGCGAAATGCGTCTAACGTGTGATTTTTAGCATATTTCAGGAAACAACAAATTCCAGGCTTTCCTCTTCCGGACCAGCATGCATCTCAGATAGGAAGGCACTGAAAAAATATCTACAAGCATGAGGTTTGAACCAGATTTTTATTCAGACCCCGCGTGCATATCAGCTGGGAGGCACCGAGGAAAAGATACCAGCAAGGAGAGACTTATTATCAACCATAGCAAACTAGCAAACAGATAACATTTAAAAACTGAATCTCCTGCTGCCATATGGGTTTTTAGCAATTACACTGTAACATCTGAGTTGAAAGTAAAGTAACAAGTTTACCCAAGTAACCCACATTGGCAAAGGTGTCTCGAAAACCTCCACGTAGTCCTACCCACATTTCCACGAATAACCCCCCTCCCCCGTTTTAACAATGAAGCCAATTTCGACAATAAATACCTTGTACGTTGACGTCAAATGAACACTCATCCATGGCACCACCATTGTCAATGTCTACAAGTATGACTCTGTACTGTATCTCGGTTGACCCCATTGGAAAAACATCAGTTGGGGTATCAGGTAGAGGCAGACGATGAACGTGATGTTTCTCATCATCGATGTTTAGTACTACAGGCATGGCTGCAGTAGGTAAATCAATGGTAGCAGTAGCTCGGCCAATGTCAGTGGGTATGACTTGTTCTTCTGGGCATTGTAATTCAACATGAACATGGGCTGAGGAAAGAAAAAATACCACCAGAGTTTGTGTGAATAACCAGTATGGAAAACCAGTTAACATTTTTGACTTTGATTTGTTAAACGCTCCATATAGAAGTCCTAAGTATGCAAAATGAGGTATTACAATTGATTCCGTCAGATGCTGTATGATGTTGCGCAGTAGCGCTTGACGGAATGAATGGCAATAGGCTACCTCATTTGCATACTAGGGACTTCTATATGAAACGCCCTCCCGAATTTGACCCTGATCTACTTCGATGTATGGTAGTTTATTGGGATTTTATTTTTCTTCAATTGTATTAGCAAAGGTATAGTTCCATGCAAATGATAACAGTATTTATTGTCTCTGCCGAAAGTAGTCAAGGTTTTCGACTATTACCGGACATAATAATTTTCTCAAAAACTTGGCTGTTTACAAATGATTGTCCACGTCAGGCATCTGGTCTGCACAGACATAGTACTGTCGGAAAAATGATGCATGCTCAATACTCCACGCACCAAACCAGTGGCGGATTTAAGCGTCAGCAGTGTCAGCAGCTGCTGACAGAGCCCCTCTAAAACATTGCTCTCAGGGCCCCTCAGACACCCCATAGTCGCACTAAAGTGCGACGTTACGTCGTCGCTTCGCGAATCAAAAGGGGCCCCACCTTAAGCTGCTGACAGGGCCCTTTTCCTTAAATCCGCCACTGCACCAAACGATCTACAGGTGACAAAGCTTTCAGAACAGCAGGCTCTTGTCTATCAAGTCTGCCAGCTTCAGCCCTCTGTTATCTGCCATTGCACGTCAATTCTGGCCTTTGAAACATCTCTTAAATGTTGGCCATTCTAAAGAGCGGTAGCTATGTATTTAATTGTCACCCAATCTTTCATTTTAAATTTGGTTGTCATTTTAACATCAGTAATGTATAGAGCATCAGCCCAGAAGGTTTTGGTTAGACGAACGAGATACCAATATCTGAACACGGGAAAATTCAGAGAAAAATATAACTTTTGAAAATATGAAAGTCTGCCGGGGACCCGTTGTTGCGTGTAGCCCCAGGAGAGGGGTAAAGTTACTATGGGGGTCAAATGTTTGAACTGCTCTAAATCTAATATAATATAGCTCAAATTATTCCTTAGGTAAGCAGGAGTAAAAAAGTCAATTAGGTCACACGTGTGTGGTGCTTCCTTTCCAAGATATTTGAGAAAATAGGCTAAAGGTCATTTGTTTATTCAAGAAAGGTCACCCGTTGCAATACCCAGATTTGTTTGTAAAAATATTTTTTTTAAATGTTAAATGATACTGAATGCAAATATGAAATGCTTTTGCACTTTCGGCATCTCCTTGTTGTTATAATGGAAGGGGTACAAAATTCCCTGTAGGACTCTATGGGGACGGGGGCATTATACCCCTCCCTATGAAAGGGAACCAACCCTATGCAAAATAAAAAGCATATTTTGAATCAGTATCATTAAATATGTTTTTTAATATTTTTTACAAAGAAATCTTGGTATTACAATTGTTGACCTTTCTTGAATAAACAAATGACCTTTAGCCTATTTTCCCAAATATCTTGGAAAGGAAGAACCACACACATGTGACCCAATTGACTTTTTTACTCCTGGTAACCTAAGGAATAATTTGAGCTATATTTCATTAGATTTAGAGCAGTTCAAATATTTGACCCCCATAGTAACTTTACCCCTCTCCTGGGGCTACACGCAACAACGGGTCTCCGGCAGACTTTCATATTTTCAAAAGTTATATTTTTCTCAGGATTTTCCCGTATTCAGCTATTGGTATCTCGTTCGTCTAACCAAAACCTTCTGGGCTGACGGTCTAGTATAGTTGACCATATTGGTTTTCAAGGAGTTATAAAGGCAAATAGGGGAGAAGACAAATACTCTGTTGTCTTTCACTCAATAAGGATGATAATATTACTAAAACATATATTGTGAACAAAACCGGACATGAAATTACCACTTTGATCAAAATATTGCGTTTATTCTCGTTGTGATTCACTATACAGAGCTTTTATAGTTTAGAGTCACAGATGCAATTGAAGGTTATTGGTTATTTTGTTAGCAAGCGCAATACCTATAGTGTAAACAGTTTTTTTCAAATCCATCCGAATATACGAATAGTTTGACGCACTTCTTTTAATCAATCTTGCTTTTACTTGACTTTTACTTTGATCCCTGTATTATTAAGACAATAGCATAATCGACGCTTCTCATACAGTTACTTTACATTGCATATCCTTTCATGTCGTAGTTAGTACAAACAATACATTAATCCATATGAGGTTATAAACAATTTTACGTTATTGGAGAATGTTTATTTTCTTAATCCGATATAAACTTCAACCTCTGTTGAACATGTTCCCGAACCTTTTGTAGATGTAAAATGAAATCTCTCTGGTGTATCCCGAGTTTAAAACGGTAAGAATCATTTCTGTTGTAATCCTTGTCCAGATGTAGATATGCGGGCACACAATATTAAGAATATCACATCAGTGAACTCCTTAATGGCAATTGATTCTAAGTTAATTTACTTACGATTCCTGGCTTGTATCCAAACAGCCAGTATTCCGAGACTCCCCAGGATTGTGGACTGCAGGTTATCAGTCAATGCACCCAGAATACGTTCTTTTCTGTCTCGGATCTCTTTATGTGCTTCCACAGGTGTTGCGGTGATTGTGACAAAGACATCAACAACTGCCAATACCCCAAGGGGATCTAGTCTAAAATAATTCGCAACAGAAAGAAGTAATAGCACCTAT